>JARYGA010005684.1:0-22275 GCA_030545235.1 Helianthus tuberosus
GAGCCATAACTATAGAGAATTAGGAAAAGTAGAATTGTTTTTACCTAGTCTATAGTTTTAGAGCTTTATTCTTATGTTTTGCTTGAAACTACTTGCATGCTACTTTATTTGCTTCCTATTTACTCTCTTTTGATCTTTCAAACATATATGTCACTTGTGTTAATACTTGACATGCTTTTCTTATGTGTTAATACTTGTTTTATTATGTGTTAATACTTGTTTCATTGTTCCATTCTTTATGTGTTATTCTTGACATGCTTCCTTATATGTTAACACTTGTTTTATTGTTCTTCAACATACGCTTTTCCTAAGACATTTTACTCGATTTTTTTCCTTAAACTCGAAAACACTCATATTATACAAACGAGATTAGTTTACCAAAATAGGCGTGAAACCCACAATTTGGTAAACGACTCTAATTCGCTTAACTCTATTGTTGCACGGAATTACACCATTAAGTTAGGAGTAAAATCCACATCTTAATGGAAATTTCAAATTCCAAATTGTAGTGGACCCTCGTCAACGTGTCGAAATTAAATTTTGACCCGACGAGTACAAACCACACTTAGGGTACAAAGTCGTCAAGTTAGGGCTGAAACCCGCATCTCGTCGACTAGTCCCACTCTTTGATTTTTTTCATAAATCCCGCCAAGTCTCGAATTTTCGATTGAATTGGGACATGTAGTAACCGGAAGGGTAAATACCGTTAACCGACATGTCGGCGAGGGTATTTCACCTATTAGGCCAAAGCATGCTTCTCAAATTCAAAAGACCTTTCGACCACTTTGGTTAGTCAACGTTCCGTTTTGGAACCATCCAAGTTTTAATCGAACTCACGCTTTATTATTTTCGATCTTTTATGATGAATTCTCTATTGTCAATTTTGAACCATTTTTGAGATTTCACTTTTGCGCATACATCATACTATCACTTTTCATACGATTATACATTATTAGCATACATAATTTCACATAACTTTATTTACACTTCTTGTAACAACAAGTGGAGACATGTCATCAAGATATGAGTCCACTTTCCTTATCTTGACGATTAACTCCGCTTCTTTTTCTCATCTTATAACGACCTCGCCAACGGGTTAGGGGTGATTCCCTTACCTAGGTGATCATTACCAATACTTTCTTTTAATAGACTATATTATGTAAACACGATCATATTTATATCTAAATCGTTTATCATTAGTCAAATCTCTAATTATTTCAAAATGCATTGTTTATATAAACGAATTTCTTATCCTACAATCTATTTTCATATAGCTCACACACACAAAATTCTTAACTTTTCCGTAGATGCTTGTTCCTCAAAATTTCACGAAATGCTACTCATCAACTTAGTCGGTCTAATAAATCCATTGCCCACGAAATTTCGTATTCAACGTAATTATTAAAACAAGCTCATCTCATATCATTAACCTAGAGATTTTCTATTTTGATTGGGAATCAAACCAACTTTTTCGCACACACCTATAAAATATTATTCAATCGTTTACTAAAACTTCTTTCAAAATCAATGAAACATTTTATTAAAGACACTTTTCAACAATCACTAAGTTCAAATACCAAATTCCTTTTCTAAGGATCAACTTTTCCCACAAGAATCTATAAACTTCAATTTTTTTAATACAAAGTTATTTTAAACGATGCAAACTTATAAATCCCTAGAACTTTTCAAAACCTCACTCGACACATCAATTAAATTCAAAACATGTGGGCAAGGAAACTTCATAGGAACCAATAATTTTCAACTATATCAATTCTTCTAAAACCATAGTAGCATTCCCATTCGTTTACAAAGTAAAATTCACATTGTCAATGGATGTTTTATACTCCCTTTACGTTCACAAACTAGATTCTACATTCTATGACAACTCAATCTATTTTAACTTCACGTTTTTCTCAAACAACTATATATGCATATCATCTTATGTGTTTTAGTTTATATCTCACGACAATTTCACATATACCACTCATTTTTGTTTTCATACGCAAAACTTCTTGGCCTTTTACATGCTTGAATTCATATATTACGATTAATACCATATACAGAATATTACTTCTTACACTCATATCCATATTCGTATTTATACTTCTTATGTCTACACTTATATTTATACTGACACATTTATGTTTATTTTCATAATCATATCCATATTCATACATTTTTTATTATACTCATGTTCATGAATTATACATTTACATTATACTTATATCCAAGTTTATATTCATATTAATACAATTATACTTACACTCACATTTATACAATTACGTTTACACTAATATTCATATTCATGTTTATACTCATACATCTTACTTATACTCATACCTATACAACTATGCTTAAACTTATATTTACACCCATACATTTTTTTCATGCTAATACAACTATGTTTACACTTATATTCATAGTTATACCCGCATTTATACAATTTATGTTATACTCATACTCATATATATGCTCTCATTTATACGATTTATGTTTATACTCACATTCATTCATTTATGCTCAAATTTGTACTCACATTTATACTCATTTTTTCTTACACGTTATGCTCATACTTGTACTCATACCCTTGACATACGTTTTGTGTTTATGCTCACATGCGTGTTCATATTTAAAATTATACTATGCTCATTCTTTCTACTCAAAATTTATGCATTCGCATCTGTACGCGAGCGAAACCCGAGGGATTCACTTACGTTGATCTTATACTATTTGGAACACAAACATGCTTATCTGTTACATTTTTATTAGCACACAATTTTATTTTCAAAATTTATGTATACCTTGATTCATACGCAACTTGTACAAGCTATGCGGATCAAGCGACGATTGGTATAATCGCGGGTGCACACGAGATTATAGTAATGGGCGTATGAGAACCGTAGAGTGTACTACTGGGTATGGTAAGACATGGAACGTAACATGACACCGAATACGAAACAGACGTAACGTGGTTAAAACATGGTGGATATGCCACTGGTACATCCTATATATAAGTGTTTTCACCATGTTACCAAACTTTCGTAAAACGTGCCATCAGAAATTCAGTGTTTTTGCAGACCTTTTTGGACCGAATTCAAACTTTAAACAACTCACAAACGCATTATATCCGATTATCCACGACGATACCTCATTCTTAACGCACTACTTTTGTCTATCCGATACTTATGCTATTCTTATACTCGCATTCGTTCGTTAACTTTTATACTTCCATTATTCTCCATTATTCTCCGTCTTGTATACGAACCTCGTTCGCAATCGAGTCTGTCTAAATGTTTGAATCTTAATCTACCTCCTTACTTTTAAAACTACCTTTCTATTCCATATTCATGTGCAAACACCGTTTATTGTAAAACGTCAAACTTCTCGTTCCTCTCAATAAAACAATTTTCTACAATATATGATCTGGTCTACCCTTTAAACTTTCCATGCAAACTACCTCATCGAATACAAACCATGTTATACAAGATTTTCCTTCTGGAATACGACACATTTTTATATACATCTCCAACTTCGTTTAGTCAAAACAGTTTAAACTCACTTTTCCTATACACACACGTACACGTTTTACCTATGCTTAATATCTCGATTCATTTTCAGTCAAACAAACTCCTTTTACGAACCTATCTTGTCGTTCTTCAAAAATTTCATACTTTTACGCTTCAAAATTTTCAAGTCTCAATTTTAAATAATCCCCTTTTTACCAAAACTCTTTCAAGTCTTCCTCTTGAATAAATTTCGGGATAAAATTTCCTAAGGAGGGGAGACTGTAATGCCCTGCGTTTCCATACTTTCTATATTTGGAAACCCTTGCTCGTAATCCTAATTTTGGAAACTCCGTATTCTTGTAATCATTCTTTTGTTATAATTGATGTAAAATCCGAGACTTGAATCATAATGAAATTCGTGTTTTCATTACATTCATGTTATACACGTTCCATACTTGTTCATACGTTCGATTTGGTTAAACATATGACCCTTCATTCATACTTTGTGCCAAATACGCCAAACTTGTAAACACACGATTATATACTCAAATTATGCAAAATTTGATACTTAATCTCAACAAATATACTTGTTTATGCTTATTTTATAATGTTTTTATGATTCACTTACACATCATACCCCTAAACATGTTCCTTGGACTTAAAACACCCTAAAACATACTTGAAACATGCAAATATGGAAGTATGAGGGCCTTTCTTGCCAAAAATCAAACTTGGATCACCCTGGAGGAGAGTCACGGGCCACGACCCACTAGGCCCATTCCTTACGCGGGTCGCGAGCCCATCAAACTCACAGAAATGTGATCAGCCGCGATTTTGGGCGGGTTTTTGATGTTTGTTTGAGTTTAAACTTGGTTTCTAGTCTTAAATGCTCACAACCAACAACCCTAATCACTTCCCTATAAAAGCCAACCCATCTCCAAGCATTTTTCACTTTTCAAACACCTCAAACTCACTCTCAAACACCCTCAATCAGCCGAAATTATCAAGAGTGGACAGATTCATCACAAGTTGCTAACACAAGCATAACTCACTCATTTCTTAACCTTTTCCCTTGATTCTTTTTCCTACTTGCTTGGAACAACCTTAGGTATGTTTCCAAAAGGTTTTCCATGAAAAACCAAGGCTGGAACATCACCAAATAAAGCTCCAAACTTTCTGTTTTAGTCTAAACTTTGTTAATCTTGCTTAAACTTGAGTTATCTCATCTCAAACCTATGTCCTTATGCTCATAACCACATCTATGGTTAATTGGGCTTAAAAACAAGGTTGAGACAAGTAAAATCAGAGGTTAAAACCTCATAAACTTTCTGTTTTGTTTAGAATTTTACCCACAAGTAGTGTTCAAGCTTAAAGCTTGATGTTTGTGTGATTTAGGACAAGCTTGGGCTATCCTACATGAAAATCCACACATTGCTTGATCTTTTACTTAGAATAGTTGTAATTATTTCATTCTTTACTTGTATGTTCTTGACCCTCCTTGTTGTTTATAACAACAAGTGTAGTGGTGAACAAAGAGGTACCTAAATGGAAGACTTGTTCTTCCTACCTCATGCATGAATTATGTGATACAAAGAGGTTCCTAAATGATGGATTTATCCTCCTACCTTATACTTGACCTATATATGACTACTAATAAAACTTATATAATATATTCAAGAAACCAAACCGTTGATGATGAACTAATGGTCACTTGTCAAAATGTTTGGTTATATCATCTAAAACACTATGTGTTAAGATGATTACTTTCGCATATGTTATTTCCATGCCCTTAAACCATATGTAAACACCTCTTAAACTCCAAATCCAACACGTTCAACTTTCTAGTCTCAACAACTTTGTCACATTGGATAATCGGAAAGCATATGCAATTTTGTGAGTATACTCGAACCCGTTTTACTTTTAACACTTTTGGGTGCAACATGTATTCTATATAAACACACGAAACACTTGAAACTATTTGAATCACTCTCTATCCATGTTAAACATGATACTATACGATGCTTGTTAATCTCATATGTTATGTAAACTTTTTCGTGTCTATATGCTCATTAACTTCGTACAAGCCTACCTTAACAATTATAGCGCTATAGGAGTAATGCACCGCCCACTAGTCTCGGGGTATTGTTAAGTTAAACATGTTACCTCCTGTTATTCTTTGGGATAGGCTATTTTAACGCATTGGATTCTTGGGTTTGAACACATAGCTTACACCGTTTCAACATACTAGTAACTTGCATATTATAATTCATGTTGGATACTAGCCGTTAAACTATTTTTAATCTATTTTATGTTACGTATCAAACTTGTATACTCGCCAACTTTTTGTTGATCATATTTTAATACATGTTGCAGGATCGATAGATAAGATGATGCTAAGTGAAGAAACAAGATTTAGGTGGACTTAGAAACACCCTTAGATTAATCTATTTTGCCAATGTATGTTTGAAACAATGTTGTCTTATTTGATTCTTGTATGACATTTGTAGCAACTTTTGTGAAATCAAATTTAATTTATATTGTCACATAGTGTTATGAAGTCTCTTGCAATCTATTTCGTCTCATCCCGATGTTTCTGCCATCGGTTGGGGTGTGACATCAGGTGCCAGCATTGTAAGTCCCGAAACCGAGATCACAATGATATCGCACAACTCGTAAGGTGGCGGAATCACACAAACAAGGTGCAAAGAAATAAAGAGATGAAAGAAGGATGATTATCTATTCAAAAGATTAAAATCTTGCATACAAAAGCTTGTCAAATACAAGATCTATCAACAACCACCACCATGCACCTATGACATAACTTGCTATTTATAGAAGGAGATTAGGGAGGATGCTCCCTAAACCCTAGGCCCATAACTACCCAAAAAGCCCAAATACAACCATTAACTCAACACTCCTACTAATCCACCAAATTACTTATTCATAAACCTTTAATGGTCTAACAATCTCCCCCTACGTTTATTGGATAAGTAGATGCATCAAACCTGAGGACCACCTTCGTCTTGATCTGGAGCGAACAGATGATGGTTCAGAATATTTAAAGCAACACTCGTCCAAGCTTTTGTGCATTCTTCATATTTTTCATTTGTTCGGATTTGATGTGCGCTGAGAATCAGGATATCTTCTTGATGAAAGCTCATTAGATCATACGAGTTGGGAATCCTGATGGACTGTTCTGCAGTGACTATAACAGCTTCAGCCATCTTTGGATCATAAGCCCAAAACTTAAAGTTCTTCAGGATTCCCTTTTCAAACTTCCTGGATAGTGGAATGATCTTCTCTTTATCAGTGGCTGGCCAGATAACTGACTTGATTGTACGTTTAGTGTGGGGATCACGTACTCCAGGGTTTCTTCTGATCGTGGGCTCAGTAGTCTTCATTGTTGCGAAGTTTGTTTTTACTTCACGCTCTAATCTCGAGTGGAATCTCCAACCCCTGCCGTTCTTGCTCAGATCTGGATCATAGTACGGAGCACGTAATAGACTATTCAAGTCAATCTTGGTCCATGATTGGAATTGACTTTCTTTTCCGTAATACTCTCGATGTCCACTCTTCCGTGTAATTAACCACATCTGTTTATCTGGCTCATATCTCCAACACGCCACTTCTGATTTATTACCAACATCATCATAATGTGAAGATCCTAATTCCATCACCAATCTGTCTGGCCTCTTGGTGGGATCCTTCAGCTGAAAGTTCTCATCTAATGGATTCAAATCCTGATTCTTCATTACCTGTAATTGTTTCTTGCTTTGCTTCTCTTTCTCTTTCTCCTCTCGTCTTTTCTTGGACTTGCTGCTTTGCTTCTTTGGTTTGGCAGCCAAATAAGCTTCTAGAGCTGCTACACGCTCAGCTTCAGCTGCTGCATGTGCTGCTGCTCTTTGTTCTGATCTTCCAACATAAAACTAATCATCTTCTTTATCCACAAACTCATTCCCAAATTTCTTCTCAAGGTTTGCCTTCAGATCATAGACAGTTGACATCAACATCCCTACATCACCTTGTCGTTGATCTATGGTGAGATCTCTGTTGGTGAGTTGTGATTGCAGTGAAGAGATCTTGGCTTCTTTCAATGCAGCGTCTTGTTGGAGAGAAACAATATGAGCATTTTTCAGCTCTGCATCTTGTTCTAGTACCACTACACGCCTTTTCAACCTCTTAACATATTCATCTTCATCACTATCATTGATGCTCTCAAAGACTTGTCTCTTCTCGGTTGCATATCGAAATGCTGCATCATCATGCTCAGTTTTATGTGCACCACTAGAACTTCCTGCCTCAAATTGAACACCACCAATAGAACTGCCTGGCTGTGAGGGGTGGTTTCAAAATCGAAGTTGAAATCATACAAATCTGGGTCCTCTAGGTTTGTTTTCTTCGATGCATCAGTTGTTGGTGGATCAGGTTGAGGATCAATGATAGGAATGGACTCAGGGGCAGTCGAAGGCCCAGAAAGAGTGTCATCCGGTGCGGTGTCGGTTCTTTGTTTTTTTTAAGCTGATTCTTCAGTAACATCAGCAGTTTCTTGAACTTCAGTAGTGAAGATGGATGGAGGGTTTCCATCACCACCCTGTAAACTTAGAAGTAATGCTGCTAGATTGTCAGAAGTCATGGGCACAGGCTCACGAATGGTATCTTCTTCCTTATCAGACATCACTATCTCCATTTCACTTTCGGAATCTGTTTCTTTACTCGAGTCTGTCTGTGATCCTGAATCAACAAGTTCAACTTCTTCTTCATCATCAGCCGCCTGTGGTTCATGCTGCATGAGATGTACATCATGCTCTTCCGCAATTTGTGCACTGATTGGAGGTGAAACTGGAGCAACAGGGACGACTGGAGGAGCTGGGACAACATGAGCTCCTTACACAACATCGGCAAACCTCCCATGCTTCTCAAGCGCAAACCTTCCCTCAAAATTATGATGCTTGGCTCTCTTATTTCTACACGCGTTCTCAAAACATCCTGGCCCCATTGGCTTTAAGTTGATGAAATTCGGGCCCTTGACCAATTGTCACACCCTAACCGATGGCGGAATCATCGGGGAGTGGCACTGAGCGAAACAGATTGTTCAGAAGTTTCCATAACAACTATGATTACCAATTATTTAAAGCATCACGTCCCATACCATGACATAAAAAGTAACATAATTATTACAGACAAAATCTAGTCAAATTGTTCTGTTCCGACAACTCAGATTTCAAGTATAGACAATTCGTTTATTTATTTGTTTCTAGGACTCTTTCCTAGCCTCGATTTCACAGCAAGCCAAGCATTTAAACATCTTAAGCACCAGCCACATACGTTAAAGTAAAAGTCAATACACATAGTGTAAAGGTGAGCATACAAGTTTAATAGATATAATAGAGTTCGAAATCGTTTACGCATAACCAGCACGTACACAGAGTGAAATGAAGCAAGTTAGTTATCGACATGAACCTATCAATACCAATGATTGCGGGTTGACTGCCCAAGGCAGTTCGCGATACACACTCACCACTGTGAGCCATGTAACTAATTGCCCTTAACAACCCCTGAGTAAACAGGTGCTGAGTCCAAACTATAGTACTATCGTTGCTAAGGTAGGTAGACAGCATTCCATGTGTAAACATAACAAACAAGCATTCATTAAGTCATGTATAACATGCGGTAACGGTTAGCGCTAAAGTATTGCGTGTTGTGTTCGATGTGATTTAGAATAAGTAACGTATGTAACACCCAAAAGTGCGTAAAGCAAAAAGGGTTTGAGTATACTCACAACGATGATGGATTGAAGGGAGCGCTTAGAGCGAGTTTAGCCTGAACAGTATGATAGCATAAACGATAAGCGACGCGTAAAACGGTGCAAAGAAACCAGGTGTCGAACAGCAGTCCGATCGGATAGCAATCCGATCGGTTAGCCGATCGATCGGTTGACAATCTGTTCGGATGGTCACCCGATCGGGTGGCCATTCGATTGGATTGTTAGCTCGTTTGGTGAGGATGTGTTTGTGTATGATGGTTTGACTTTTGAAGTTTTCGTTGTAGCATTTTGAAAACAGAGAAGTATCTCTACCCTTCAGGTCGATCGATCGAACGGCAGTTCGATCGGACGGCGATTCGTCCGGTGAGACATTTCTTAGAGAACAAGTCCACAGCAGTTTTATCACCCCATCAGATGGTCTATCGGTCGGGTGACAATCCGCTAGAACTAGTAATGCATCGAACATGTTGAAAATTGTTAAATGTTGAACCAAGGTACAACCCGATCGGATGACCGGTCGATCGGATAGCAATCCGATCGGACAGCAGTCCGATCGGACGGCAACCCGTCCCAACGGTCTGTTCATTTTGTTACTTGATTTCGTTTTAGCTCGAACGAGACGTTGTGACAGCTTGTTTGAATAATAGGAACCCTATCTTGGCCCAAGTGATCCGACCGAACAGGAATCACCCTAGTCCGACCAGCTCACGGTTCAAAACAGTCGTTCATGTTCAACCCGAAATCACTATCTCTCGGATGGAATTCAGATCTAGCACTGATATATCACTAAGAATAAGTAGAATACCAGAACCAGCTCCGATTCCATCGGGTTTGAGTGCATTGAGTGTAAAAGAGTTGAAAGAAAGTTAGAAAAAACATCTTTAAATCCTTTTCACCGTGAATATGTTTAGATCTATGCTAGATCTTTGTTTATTCATGTGGAAATCATTCAGATTCAAGTTGTTCTTGGTGGATTGGAGCCAAAATATGAAGTTCCTAAGAACACCATGATGACTGACGGGTGGTCCGTTGGACAACCCTTAATCATGTTAAAAGACGAATTAATCCTTCACTTAATCGCGTAATTATCTTGAATTAGATGACCACGGTTGCTTATGTTTCAGGTATGTTTTAGGAGCTAAAAGAGGAGAAAACGCAGCTTTGGAAGGATTAGAGATGAACGGGTCGTGCGTGGAACGAAAGAGGAAACAAAGCACAACATTCAGGGTGCCACCGTAAATTACGGTGCCCACCGTAATTTACGGTGGCCCTGAAAGTTGCCTTTATCTCACCGTAACTCAGGAGACTCTTACCGTAACACTTTGATAGCCACCGTAATTTACGGTGGCACCGTAAATTACGGTGGAGGCGACGTACAACTCCGTAACTGCTCATTAAAATAGTTTTTATGGTGTCTTTTCACTTATCTCATGATTGGACAGTTTCTCAGCAACTAGGGGCGATTTTGGCTGTTCTTGCTTGGTTCAAAACATTTCTAAATGATTAGTTTGTGTTTTCGATTCGTATGAACATTAAACTTATTGCTATGATGATTCACCAAGCTATGTGTGGCTAAACTTATGGTGATCATCCTGAATTGAAGGTTTGTCTATGACTTTTGTGTTTGGATTCGTATTTCTAGAATAATAGACTTGCAATGTTTGTTTGTTTATTATGGTGTGTGAATGTTTGTTTGTAAATTGTTGATTGATGTTATAATCATATTCTAAACCGTACGTTCTTGGTGTCGTTGACAATCGAGATATCACGGGAGGGATTAGGGTTGGATATTAATCAATAGGTTATCGGGTAACAACCTCGCGTTTTCATAATCCGAGTACTTAGTTCCTTTTTATCACAACAAACAATTATACATGAATCTTGTCTATGTGATTCTTTCTAGTGAATTCAACACAATTGTCAAAAGCAAACCGGAAGTTTAGGATGATCGCTTTCTCCTAATCTGTTTTACAACCAACTTCTGATTTGAATTTATTTAGTTAATTTAGTTTTAAAATCAAACAATCTAAATTATTGATATTTACTTTCTGCAAATTAGGTTAATTTTAGTTTAAGTGCAGAGCTATATAATCGACAAATTTTCCACATACTCCCTGAGTTCGATACCCCTTTACCACTATCTATAGTTGTTATTGGGATTAAATTTGCGTGACCACGACAATCACGTCAAATTTTGGCGCCGTTGCCGGGGAGTTGTGCGCAACGTGTGTCAGTTTGTTAGTTTTGCTTTGTTATTTTCGGGTTTACACTGGTGTGTTTAGTGTGCAGGTTCTACAGGTGCATGCATACTAGAGGCTCTCATAAGTCTTCACCATTGTCATTTGATCCGGAGATCGAAAGAACGCTAAGGCAAAACCGTGTTTTAGTGAGAGAAAACAGAATTATTGGTTCACCTACATCACCCATCACACCACGAAACATCATGCAAGAATCTCAATTACCACCCACAACGGGTCAAACGACCTCATCATTTATACCTACTTCCACACACCCATCACCAAACATAACCATACCTAATACCACTACAATTCCTACTCCACCTCATGACACTACACCAACCAACACCACACAACCGATCACTACTCAAGTCGAACCTAGTCTTACCTTTAACCCTTCTACCACAATTCCACCATTTTCCCATTTCTTTCCCCCAACTACGGGTCAATCATCCTCTAATTACACTATAACACCCAATTCAACTATTGTTCATGCTACTTCATCCTTTAGACCACAAAACCAATCAGGTTTTCAATATTCAACTCTTCCCTTTGGGCAATCTTCGGGAATTCAAGGGGATGGATACGATGATGGTTACGAAGAGGATTTTAGAGGGTACGAAGAGGAAGGTTTTTCCTATGGGGGTGATGGTGGATATTTGGGACTACAAGGGGGAACGGGTCAAGGCTCTTCGGGTGGAAACGATGTAATGGAGATGTTGAAGGCTATGCAAGTTGAGATGCAACGAAGGAATCAGCTTGATGATGCTCGCATGCAAAAAGACGAAATCCGTGATAAAGCAATTCAGTCGTTGACTACCCAAATGGGTCAACTTGCAAGTGATGTGGCGATATTGAAGAAAGAAAAAGGCCAACTACAAAGTGACACGGTGATAAACCCCAAAAACATTAAAAGTGTTAATATCAATGTGGTAAGTACCGTTCCTAATAGTGAGTTTAATGAAACATTTCTAACATCTTCTTGTCAAGTGAATGTAGGTTTTGAAAAAGATGCCGAAGTCGAGAATGACAAAGAGTATGGAGCGCCAATCGTGCCTATCCGAGTAGGGAAACTAAAAATGTCACACCCCAACCGATGGCGGAATCATCGGGGCGTGGCACTGAGCGAAACAGATTGTCCAGAAGTTTCCATAACAACTATCATTACCATTCAATTAAAGCAATACGTCCCATACCGTATCTTAAATAGTCAAACAAGTTATTACAGATAACATCCAAAACAAATACTCTGTTCCGACAACTCAGATTTAAACATAACTAATTTATTCGTTGGTTTCTAGGACTCCTGATCCTAGCGTCGATTTCATCACAGCACAAAGGGCAAATAAGCAACCTAAGCACCTGTCACATACGTTAAAATAAAGTCAATACATAAAATGTAAAGGTGAGCATACAAGTTTGATAATAGCATATAGAGTTCGAATTCGTTTACGCATAACCAGCACGTACAGATAGTGAAATGAAGCACGTTAGTTATCGACATAGATCCATCGATACCAATGACTGCGGGTTGACTGCCCGAGGCAGTTCGCAATACATGATTACCACTGTAATTCATGCAAGTAAAAGATCCTTAACAACCCCCGTGTGAACGGATGCTGAGTCCAAACTATAGTACTATCGTTGCTAAGGCAGGTAGACAGCATTCCATGTGTAAACATAACAAACAAGCATTCATAAGCCACGTATATCATGCATTGATGGTTAAGCGTTAAAATAGCTTGAGTAGTGTGATAGTTGTAGTTTGAATAGTTGTAACGTATGTAACACCCAAAAGTGCTAAAATCAAAAAGGGTTCGAGTATACTCACAGCAATTGTGGATTGAAGGGAGCGCTTTACAGCGAGTACGGTTAGCCTGAATAGATTCGATAACGTAACGATAAGTGTCGCGTAAAACAGTACAAAGTGAGAGTGGTTAGGATGGCTGATCGTGCGGATCAGCTATCCGTGAGAGGAAGTCATCCGTGCGCATGACCTATCCGTGCGGATGGTGATGCGTGCGGATGGTGATCCATCCGGATAAGCTATCCGTGCGTACGACTGTCCGTGCGGATGGCAATCCGTGCGGATTAGTTGTGCATGCGGATGAACGTTCAAGTGGATTGTTTCTTCCTAAGTGTAAGATGTGTTTGTGTATGATGGCTTGTGCTTTGGAGTTCTCGTTGTAGCATTTAGAAATCACATAAGTGTTTCTACCTTTCAAGCCGGTCGCGCGGACGACGATCCGTGCGTATGGTAGTCCGTGCGGACCGTGGTGATCCGTGCGGACAGTCTGTGCGCGCGGGCCGGGACCATCCGTCCGGATAGTCTGTCCGTGCGTACGACTTGGCCGTGCGGATGACCATTGTTTGAATTTTGTTTTAAGGCCATAGTATCTCATGATCCGAAGAGTAATCAATTCAGAGGTCGTCTGTCCGGATTGTTCACTCGTCGATACTCAAACCTTGTTTGGAAAGTGGGTCCCAAGGGTAGCTCGTCCGGGTGGCAATCCGTCCGGATGACCTGTGCGTGCGGATGGTAATCCGTGCGCACAACATGTTCGTGTGGACAGCTTTTTAAAGTAAAGGCTGATGGAATACTAAAGCTCTGCTGCTCAATCTACTGCCTTGAGTCAAGTACTGCTGATCCGGACAAGCACTGCCGGGTTCACAGCAGTGGAAGGATGCAACAGTTGTTTAAGTGTCTTGTATGTAATGAAATGTAATAGCAGTAGTTAGTAAGGCAGTGTTTGTATAGATCAGAGGTTAGAGTTTGTTAGGAGGTTAGATGTCACTTTCATGGTGACGTCAGCTTAGATGCTCAGTGGTTTGCCAGTGCCTATAAATAGAACAGTGCTCTGTACTGTTCTATCAGCTCTTTGCAACAATCGTCTTCTCTGCACGAACAAACACTGAGCTCTGGCTGAGGGGGAGTTTGTATCAAGCATTACTTTGTAATCGTTGTTGAAACTAAATTCAATCATTCGGTTCATAGTGAAAAGTGTTTTGATTAAAACAATACTCTCGTTTGATTGTATGCAAAGTTTGTTTCCATCTTGATTCCGCTGCACAACTCATTCATTTCCATCTTAATTTCAAACGTAAAATACAATCAAAACCAAACTTAGATCCAACTATTGGTATCAGAGCTGGGACAGTCAAATTTGATTTAACAATCATTTTGACATAAATAGTTCAGCTCAAAATCGTTGATATCGATAGTTTGTTCGTTTTTGTTGAAAAACAGAGCAAGGTTTAATCACCATTAAAGTTGATTAATCAGTGTCTGTAAAACAACCAGGATGACGTCACAATCACAAGATGATAAGAATAATGTTGGCTCGCTTTTTAAACCACCCATGCTTAAACGTAATGAATACAACATCTGGGAGAGAAGGATGGGTCACATCCTTGCTCAACAGAACACCGGATGTTGGAGGTCTGTTGTTTTTGGTCCCCATGTTCCTATGGTGCCAAGTGCTGAGGATCCAAAGAAGTTCATACCAAAAGCTTATGAAAACTATACTGAAACTGATTTTCAAAAGTTCGAACTCGATGCCAAAGCATTTAGCATCATAGCATCTGCATTACCAAATGAGATCTATGCTGGACTGTTACATTGTAACAGTGCCAAAGAGCTATGGGATGCATTGAAGGAACAGTTTGGGGGAACCGAAGAAGTTATTAAAAACAATAGGGAAATTCTGAATCAGCAGTATGAAACCTTTTGTCACATTAAGGGTGAAACATTGACCCAACAGTTTGAACGTTTTAGTTGTCTCATCAGTGAGCTAAGGCTTGTTAAGGTTGAATTTCCAAAATCAACCCAAAATAGCAGGTTTCTTAGATCGCTACCTGATAAATGGGACACAATTGCATTTGTGACTAGAAACTCTGTTGAGTTCAAAGATCTGACCCTGACCCAACTTCATGGTAGACTCCTGACCTATGAAAGGGAGTTGAACCAGAAAAAGAAGTTGCAAGAGTCTGGAAAAGCTACTGATGATTACTCATTCGGTAGCACAGCTCTTCTTGGTCAGGAAGAATCTGGTAGCAGTAGTAAGGAACAGGGTTATGATCATTTCATTGATATAACAGCTGGTGGAAACTTTACCAACCCTGATCCTCACTCTGCAAATTATGCTTTTACTGCAAACACTGAAAACCAGATGTCAGATAATTTGTGCTTTGAACTCAATGATTTGCAACATTTTGATCCCACTGACTTAGAGGAGATGGACATCTTGCATCAATTGGCTTTGATTAGTGTGAGAACAAGCAAATTCTACAAAAGAACAGGGAGAAAGTTCCCAGGGTTACATGGGAATCTAAGGGTTGGGTTGGATAAATCGAAAATCAAGTGTTACAAGTGCAAAAGGCTAGGTCATTTCGCTAGGGAATGCAGGAGTCAAACTACTGGTCCTATAATCACTCATCCTAGCTGTCACGGCCCCCGACCCGGTTTGACCCGATTCAGGAGCCGCGGGACAGAAATCCTGCGGTATTTATTTAATTGTGTTTAACAGCGGAAGTTTATCATCAGGATCGTTTTAAGCTAATATTTTCCCGATTTATTTTTATTTCACAATTCGGGATAAAATCCCAATAATTTACAATATTATGAAATCGTGGTATTACAAAACTTATTTCTTTATTTTATAATGAGCCACTATCTTAAGCTTGAAATGCTTCACATCACTTTTCCTGAATTACAGCAGATCACCTGAAACATGTTTGAAAAAGGTTTTGTCAGCGGGAAATACTGAGTGAATCATTCTATTTACTAAAATGACACATTTGTTATAATTTACAGTATTAAGAGCGATTACAATGTTTCTAATATCAAACCAACTACCCACAGTATTTGTCACTCGACCGAATCTGTGACTATGGTCATATTCCCCAATTGGCTGCCCCAATGGTGACGATTATCAAGTAATGTATACAAAACCCCACATACCGGATGTAACTTGGTGATTACAAAGACTTAATCCCCGTAATTATAACTTTGAAAATAAACATGATTTGGAAAGTAATTTGATAAAAAGAGAATGACTCACATTGCAGATTTAACACGGATAGAGTTTACTCTACGGATTAGCCTTGTTAACCTATTTTAATAATAATGCACACAAAACTGGGTTAGTAATCAATACAGCATTTACGATACTCACGAGATCAAATTCTCACAATGAACGACAAAGTGCGATACTTAAACTCATTCATCGAATTAACGACGAACGACAAAGTACGATACTTAAACTCATTCATCGAATTAACGACGAACGACAAAGTATAACCCTAATGTGGGCAGCACTTGAACATTCATTGGATATATTGATCGTCGGAAAATGAATCGTAGCAGCGATCGAGTTATTACCCTGGTTTGCGGCAGAATTTCGAGATCAGTGTGTGTTTGTGTAGTAATTCAAACGTAACTTGCAGTGTATAAGGAATTCTTACGTCGTTTTTCTTTCTGAATTCAAGTCCCACTGTCCTCTATTTATAGGTAAATTTTAACCCTTACGCGGCCCGCTTTAGTTTTAGCTTATCCTCACGCGGGCCGCGTGAGACCTATTTTTTAGGTATAGGTTGCCACGGTTGGGACTAGCCTTGCTGACTTGACGGTTTTCGTAAATTCCTTTCTGCCTAAGTTTTAAGTGGATAATCGTCAATAGGGTTTAACCCCCCCTGAGTTTTAGGGGCCCTAATCCTGATTCTGAAAATTATGAAAATTTTAGGGTTTGTTCAGAATCAGTTGGGTGTCTCAATTAGGGTTTCCTATTGGACTAATTAATTTAATAATTATGACTTTTGATGAGAGTTGTTACATTCTCCCCACCTTAATAAAATCTCGTCCTCGAGATTTATTGAAATAATTGAGGATATTTTCTCTTCATTTCTGATTCCAGCTCCCAAGTGTATTCAGGTCCTCTTCTTGAATCCCACTTTACTTTAACTAACACTAATCGTTTGTGTTTGATAAACTTCACTTTTCTGTCTTCTATCTGAAGAGGTTTCTCCACAAATTTTAACTTTTCGTTTACCTCTATGTCTTGAAGAGGTACTGCCAGAGATTCATCTGCTAAACATTTCTTGAGATTGGATACATGAAATACATCATGTACTCCAGCTAATTCTTCTGGTAGTTGTAAACGATAAGCTACTTGTCCTATACGTTGGATCACTGGAAATGGTCCTACGTATCTTGGACTTAGCTTTCCTTTCTTACCGAATCTAACAACTCCTTTCCAAGGAGAAACTTTCAACAGTACTTTGTCTCCAACTTGGAATTCTAATGGTTTGCATCTATTGTCTGCATAATTCTTCTGGCGATCTCGAGCCATCTTTAGTCTTTCTTTGATTCGGGCGATCTTATCAGTTGTTTCTTGCACAATCTCCGGACCTGACAATTGAATTTCTCCTATTTCTGCCCAACAAACTGGAGTTCTACACTTTCTTCCATACAGTGCCTCGAATGGAGCAGTGTCAATACTTGAATGATAACTATTATTATAGGAGAATTCAATTAATGGTAAATGATCATCCCAACTTCCACCAAAATCTATTACACATGCTCGGAGCATGTCTTCTAGAGTTTGGATTGTCCTTTCACTTTGTCCGTCTGTTTGGGGATGATATGCAGTGCTCAAATTTAGTCGAGTTCCCATAGCTTGCTGGAAACTTTTCCAGAAATGGGAAGTGAAACGACTATCCTATCTGATACAATGGAGAGTGGAACTCCATGTAAGGATACAACTTCATCTACATACAATTTAGCCAGTTTTTCCACACTAAAGGTTTCTTTCATAGGTAGAAAGTGAGCAGATTTGGTTAATCTATCCACAATTACCCAAATCGCATCATTACCTTTTCTGGTTTTGGGTAACTTAGTAACAAAATCCATTGTTATAAGTTCCCATTTCCATACTGGCATTTCTAATTGTTGTAGTAATCCTGAAGGTTTCTGATGTTCTGCCTTAACTTGCGAACAAGTAAGACATTTAGAAACATAGCTGGCTATGTCCTTTTTCATTCCTATCCACCAAAAGTTCTTTCTTAAATCTTGGTACATCTTATTGTTTCCTGGATGCATAGTGTACCTAGATTTATGAGCTTCTTCTAAAATCTTAGGTCTTAAGTCTCCCTGCTTAGGTACCCAAATTCTATTTTTGTGGAATCTCCAAATTCCATCTGCTCCTTGTTTTAATTCCTTCATTCGTCCTTTCATTCCTTCAGCATCATCCTTGATTGCTGTAGTTTGAACATTCTTCAATTGTTCCATTAAATCTATTTGTAGATTTAATCTGAGAGCACGAACTCGTCGTTGTTTCTCATAATACTTACGACTTAAGGCATCTGCAACTACATTTGCCTTTCCTTCATGATATTGAATATCACAATCGTAGTCACTTAAGATTTCCATCCATCTCCTTTGCCTCATGTTTAACTCTTTTTGCCCAAATATATATCTTAAACTCTTATGATCTGTATAGATAGTAAACTTACTTCCGTACAGATAATGTCTCCAAATCTTAAGGGCAAAAATTACGGCTCCTAATTCTAAATCATGAGTCGTATAGTTTTCTTCGTGCTTTTTCAATTGCCTTGATGCGTATGCAATTACCTTCTTGCGTTGCATAAGCACACATCCAAATCCTAATTTTGAAGCATCACAATATACTTCAAAATCTTCAGTTCCTTCTGGTAAGGCTAAGATTGGAGCATGGATTAGTTTCTGTTTCAAGATTCTAAAAGCTTCTTCTTGTTTGGGTCCCCATTCAAACTTGGTAGCTTTACAGGTTAGCTTAGTTAATGGTACAGCTATTTTGGAAAAATCCTTAATAAACCGTCTATAATACCCAGCTAAACCTATAAAACTTCTAATTTCCATTGCTGTTTGCGGAACCTTCCAATTGGTAATTGCCTCTATCTTAGCAGGATCTACATGAATACCTTCATGATTCACCATGTGGCCTAAGAATTGCACTTCTTGTAACCAAAATTCACATTTCGAGAATTTGGCGTACAACTTTTCTTTTCTTTTCTTAACAAAGTTAAGAGTGCATGAAGATGTTCACAATGCTCTGTCTGACTTTTCGAATAAATAAGTATATCGTCTATAAAGACAATTACAAATTTATCCAAGTACGGTTTACAGATCCTATTCATCATGTCCATAAATGCTGCAGGTGCATTTGTTAACCCGAAGGGCATGACTGTAAACTCGTAATGACCATACCTAGTTCTGAAAGCAGTTTTAGGTATGTCTTCTTCTTGTACCTTCAATTGATGATATCTGGAGCGTAAATCTATCTTAGAAAAATATCTAGCCCCCTGAAGTTGATCAAAAAGATCATCAATCCTAGGTAATGGGTATCGATTCTTAATTGTGACCTTATTCAATTCTCTATAATCGATACACATTCTCATTGAACCGTCCTTTTTCTTTACAAACAACACTGGCGCTCCCCAAGGGGATGAGCTAGGTTGTATGAATCCTTTACTTAGTAATTCATCTAATTGCTGTTTCAGTTCTAACATTTCTGTGGGTGCTAACCGATAAGGTGCCTTGGCTATCGGTGTAGTTCCTGGAATTAGATGAATCCTAAATTCTACTTCCCTGTCTGGAGGTAATCCCGGTAAATCTTCTGGAAATACATCAGGATATTCTGAGACTACTGGTATTTCCTTAAGATCTTTATCCTTAGTGCTAATGATTACCGAAATTATATACACTATTCCTTGTTTTCGTTCATAATTAGCAACTTTCATTACTGATATGAACTTCATGGGCTTACGTGGTTTATCTCCTGTAATCCTAATCACTTCTCCAGTGGGTGATTGAATTTCTATTGAATTCTGATCACAAAGGATTCTAGCATGGTTGGCTACTAACCAATCCATTCCTAATACAACATCAAATTCAGCTAAATTCATTGGTAATAGTTTTACAGAGAATTTATGTCCTAAAAGTTCTATGTTTCCTTCTTGCAAAACTTTATCTATTTTAACTGAATTTCCGTCTGCTGTTTCAACTGTAAAAATCTGCCTAATATTGGTTAAAGGTAAACTAAGAGCTTGGCAGAATAAAGTATTGATAAAACTTTGGTTTGCACCAGAGTCAAATAATACTTTTGCGTACACGTTGTGAACTAAGAACGTACCAGCTATTACATCTGGGATGAGTTCAGCTTCTTGAGTGGTTAGCTGGAATGCTCTAACATTCTTCTTAGTAGTTCCTTCGGTCGCCTTGGGTTTGTTATCTACTGGCTTGATCAATTTAGGACATTCTGTTTTATAATGCCCCGCTTCTCCACAGTTAAAACAGATTACGGTCTTCTTTTTGCAGTTTTCTTCACGATGTCCTACAGTTTTGCAAAAATTGCAAGTGATATCGCATCTTCCATAATGTTTCTTTTTGCATTTCCTGCAGAATGACAGAGCTGGAGATTGCCCTGCGTCTTTTCTCTTGAAGCTGTTGTTATTACCCGTGCGAAATCCTTGGGTAATCTTCTGAGCCAATTCCTTCTTCCGGTTTTCATCTTTTGTGTGTACCAGTTCATCGGTTAGAGTATTAGCTAATTCTACAGCATCGTCAATAGTGCGAGGTCTCGCAGCTTTAACGATATTGCGGATTTCGCTAATTAATCCCCAAATGTAGCGAGAAATGAGTACCGGTTCTGGCGAAGCCAGTGTTGGTACCACTCTAGCATATTCAAAGAATGTCGAGGTATAACTGCGACAATCTACACCCATCATCCGATGATTTAGAAACTTATTTGTCATCTGTTCCTTTTCATATTCGGGACAGAATTTTCTTTCCACCAAACCCTTAAATTCTTCCCAAGTCATAGCATAAGCTATTACTCTTCCTTTTGATTGTAACACAGTGTTCCACCATTCGAGTGCTCCTTCTTTGAAGAGATTTGATGCATACATGACCTGATCATCTTTACCACATTTACTTATTGCAATGACTGCTTCGGTTTTCTCTAACCAACGCAGTGATGCAGTTGCTCCTTCATTGCCAGCAAATTTAGTGGGTTTACAAGCAAGGAATTCTTTGAAAGTGCAACCAGGCGTTGCAGTTTTCATTTTCTTGGGTAATGGAGCTTGATGTGGTTCCTTATTATGATTAACATGATTATTGCCTCCATTTACACTATTACTGAAGTTATCTTTAGTAATCAGTTTACTAGGGACAATTTGTTGCGGTTCGATTGGATTCTTTATTGCAGCAACGAATGCTGGAATAGCATTGGCTATCCCTTGAGCAACAATGTTTTCAATATCTTGCAGAGTCATATATTGATCTCCTGGATGTTGCTCGGATTGATTAACTTCATTTATAGGTTCATTACCACTGTTTGCCATCTGATAATGTATATATAAATTTTATTAGTATCTGCTAAATAACAATTATATACAAACAATCAGAAAATTCTACAATACAGGTATAGTCAAAACAATCGATTTCTCGATTTCATTTTATATCTAGTATAGTATGCATCATTACTCGCCAATATCTTACAGATTTTTATTCATTATTTACATACTAACTTTATTATTACTATTATACAACTACCGTTTTATCATCGTACTATCTCTCGTCACTTGCCGTTCTAAAAACGCAGTTCCCTCTCATCGTACTTCCAGGCAATTTGTCCCCCTATTTCCCTGATTCTACTTCCCGCATCAAACAACTCTTCACCAAAGTGGCGAAGTTCAGCCATGTTTTCATTACTCATGGGTGGATTAGGTAGGG
>JARYGA010005685.1:0-21744 GCA_030545235.1 Helianthus tuberosus
GTGTTTCTCATAATCTATTACCAAGTAACACTCATTCCATTCATTCATGTTTTTACCTTTCTTGGGTTTTAGGGGAAACAAGTGACAATGATGGTGCACTAGTGGTAATGATGGTGCACAATGGTGGTGTTAGTTGGCTTCGGTAATGGTGACATGTGTGGTGGTGGTTGTGTACGATGGATAAAGGTAATAGGATGGGAGGCTGAGAGAGCCCAACCGAACCCATAAGGGTGGTAGCTATCATCAAGAGGCTCTGAGTAATGCACGCAGGACAAGATGGTACCCGACTAGGGTTTCGATTAGCCTAAGGAGCTTAGCTATGGTGGTGTAGCGGTTGTGATTATGACCGACATTAGTACTGAGAGTAGTGATGACCACCGATGGTGGCACAGACGACCGTAGGATTCCGACTACCGTTTTGGCTTGGGTTGCATGGTGTATGTTACGTGCATGCATAGGAGGGAACCGGTTTATGGTACAGGTTCTATATGGATCTTGGGTGACCCGATTTGTGTTGTTTACAAAATTTAGGTCTCATGGATGATGAAGTTGAGACGTGATTGAGATTCTGATGGGTTGCGCATTATCTTGTCTCATTTATCATGATTTGTAGTAACAATTTTATGTGACGACATGTTGAGGTCAGTTCGTGTTTGCGTACTCGAGAAGTTTTGCAAAGGAGCACATTTGTAACCGAGAAGTTCTATTGCACTTTTTTCCTTACATTTTGGGCTGCCATGCATGTATAAATGCTTTTATAAATGGATGGGTTTATACGAAAGTAAATTTTAAGTTATGTATTTGTTGAGTAAATGTTTTCAACAGTCTTATAAACTATTTGGGAGTCTATTGAGTAAATATAACGGGTTGTTAGGTCGAATATTTGGTCGTGCTTAGTAGTTGTTGTTAGGTTGATAAGTATCATAGAGTCCTATGATGGACAATCTTGGTTACATACAATTGTGTTATAGGCCTTTGGTTATAAGGATTCTATGGTTGTAGGATGTCTAGATGTTAATACCTTGTTTGTTAGGTATAGTACATTACGTCTAAAGAAGGGTATAGTGTGGATCGTAGTATCTAATTGTGTATGCTAATGCCCGGTTATATGATTATGGGGCTTTGAGATAGGGTACGTCCTTCTCCTGGAAGGGGATGGGTTAGTAGTTGATATGAGGAGTTTCGTCGATGTTCTATGATAGGTTGTGTTTATGAGTTTCTAGGCTAGTGTTTGTTTAGATATTAGTGTGTCGTTGGTAGTCTCTGTCTTTGGGTAGGGATAAGTCAAGGTACATGCGATTGTTGCGTTGAGGTGACCTGAGCCTTAAGCCGCTAGATAGCTACTGGTTGACATGGCAAAACATCCAAAGATGGAGATGGTAGTTGTGTTAAGGTGGTGATACTTCTAGTATGGAAGATACTTGTTGCGTTGAGATGAAAATGTGTTTACAAACTGTATGTTAGGTTCCCGCCATTATGTGACTTGGTTGCATGAATATAAACGAACTAGTGTCTTTGTGTAGTTATTGATATGGTTAGTATGGTGTCCAAACCCTGTGTAAGGGGAAAATTCCTAGAAGGTGATATACGTCGGTGTTAGTCGTACCGCTAGAAGTCCTAGTTAAGGTTCATAAGGAGTCTGCTTGAGCGAGTCCTAAGAGAATTGTCCAAGGTATGCGCTTTATAACCGAATTGGGTTGTTTTGTATGTGTTAGACCTAGATGTAGGTCGGCTTGGATGTCAAGTCTAGAGTAGTGATATTCGTTGGGATTTGTTAGGTTAAAGTGATTACAAGCTTTGTATAAACTAAGTTCTTGTGTTTGTTATGAAGGTGTTTTGGTGTCACTTTACCGTTTAAACTTAAATGAAACTCACTCAGCTGACTTCTTTTGAATGCATGTTAGATTGTCTACAAGTTAGTGTTTGGGGTTCGTGATGCTCTTAGTGTGCATGTGAGGCTTCTCGGGGTTGTGGAAATGCATTCATGTGTTTGTTTATATTTTCCGATTTAAATCGACTACTAGCAAATGTATTTTAACTAAACATCGTTTTTATTTAAATCTTTCCGCTACGTATTTTGTGACACGCAATGAGACTTTTGAGTTAAAACGGTGTGATGATGTCCAACTATAAGGTGCCTAGTTTAGGGCCTTACAAATAGGTATGATAGATGCAGTTGAAATAATACAAATCCATGCAATACAAACTAATGCTATTGTTTTTGAAATTAAAGAGGCTACAACAGATGATTATGTAGATCTAGATGAAAATGATACAAGTCTATTGAATCTTTATGAAGATATTGTTGACGAAAGTAAGTACTCCTAAGCCTAATGTTTAAGATGTTGACCATGAAGGCAATATCCATGAGGGATGTATGATAAAGTTGATATAGATGTTGTAAGTGTTAACATCATCCAAGCTAAGTCTCAAGGTAATGAATCTAGAATTTTTCACATTTGATGAGCCTGACGCTAACATACCAATTGTGGTCTCAACCAATCCTGAATTGTTGTTCACATGAAATCCATGTGCTAGAGGGTGAATTTCCATCTAGAAACAAGAGATGAAGTTTCCAATACTTGGATGGAAGTGGGATGACAACAGACATTTGACATACTTAAACGAAGAGATATTGTTTAGTGTTGGTATCATTGCCACATGATTCCCAGGTCCAAGATTTCGGAGTAGTGGGATATTAAAAATCATCAGGTTAATCACGACACTTCTCACACCAATTGATAAAAGCAAACTGAATGAAACTTGAAACAATGATAAACTTACTGAATATGTTAAACTGGACTTGTATAACTTCAACTATGAATGCAGCGATATTGAATACATACAAATTTGAGTTTGAGACCTATGAATAAGAGATGAAACGTTGCGTTCATAGGGACCTGTTCGACCAAATAAGTATTAAACATAATAAACAGAAAAACATAAAACGGCTTGCAGTTGTCGAACTCGAGATCACTTCGATTATCGGCTCTCATTTAGTACATGGAAAAGGAGTCTACCTTTTCAATTTTGATTATCAAAGATCTTTAACGACTTAAAAGTTTAAAGCTTGTCGATCCAAGTTAAAATGAACCAACAACAAAGTTTGAAGTGTATCTTAAATCTGAAGTGCATTCTAGGCGTAGAATTAAAAAAAAATTAACACCTAATAAAAGTCATATTTCAACCTATTCAGGAGGCTAGTAATGTTTGTTTACCAACTCAATGACCTCCCAATTCACTAAAGAACTTTGAGTGGTGGTTTTATGATTAAATGACTAGAGAAGCTATTATTGTGTGTGATGGAAGAGAAAAATGCGGGTTCATTAACCTGGTGGACATAAAGTCATTTCCTTGTAATGATCTACATAAGTTCTACACTCATGTTATTGATTGTCAAGAAAGTTAATATGAAGCGAAAGCATTTTAGAATGTGGTATCAATGAAGATGAATGAAGGCTTTCCTACTTTGCATTAATGATCCACGTTTTGGCAAAATCTATCTAGGGGAGATAGTAAGAAAGTGAATTTTGATGATCTACCAAAACAACGCAGATTGAAGATTTGAAGTTGAAGGCATCTAAGAAGATATACGAATAATGTACGAATTGATTGATACTAATTACTTTAATTCATATCGGAATTCATAATGTTCATGTTTCATAGGAAATATATGTTAGGGCATATTTGTTTCATCAACTTACAATCATTAGATTATATTGTCGAGGGCCAATCTAACACACGATTGGTCTATGTGGTTTCTCAAAAGTAACAAGATTTGGTACTAGAGTTTCAATTAACTATTACTCATATTGTGATCTCCAGTGACGAGTCTGCAAATCTCACCCATGAATATTCAGATTGCGACTTGTGATTCACAAGCTTCGTGTTCTTGTTCCAAACAAAGCCTTCATGTCTGGAATTCATGTTTAGTGAACATATGATACAAACATGTGTGTGTCAATTGAAAATGGTAATGAGATTTGAGTAATGTTGGTGTATAACCCATTCGAATGAATCATAGAGCTAGAAACATGATTTCTGGATTTAGTTTGATTGAGGTCTTCATAATTTGATTAATAATCAGGATTTAATTTGAAAAATATTAGCTAAATGGGAGGTTAAGTCCGTCCTTTAGAGTCGTTAGATGGCATGAATCATGTTAAGGAATACCTGTTGATGTTGAGCAAAGTCCATTTAGCCTTCTCTGGGGAAGGTTTAGGTTATCAGAAAATGGTTAGGTCGTGGAAAAATTTTTAGGTCTAGAACATCAACAAGGGTAGAAAAAGGGGAACATGGTGGGTACAAGTGAGACCCACAACAAATATACAATTCTAGAGTTAAATGTTATTTTAGTTCTTGTGTTTTGTGTCATTATGTCAGTTTAGTTTAAAGGTTTTATTTTTCGTCTATGGGTCTAAAAAGGTTTTACCGTTGCCATTTTAGTCCACTGGGTTAACTTCATCAATTTTTTCTATTAACGAGAATGACAATTCGGTCATTTTGATTTGTAATTCTGTTAACTAGAAAGGCGATTTGGCCATATAAAATGACTGATTTGTTTTTCTCATTAAAAGAAATAATAGATAAAGTTAACACAGTGGACTAAAATCATAATAATAAAACCTTTTTGGACCCATAGACGAAAAATGAAACACTTAGCCCAAATCATAGGACTAAAATGACATTTAACTCTACATTTTATGATAATATAAAAGAAGGTGGGGCCCATAAGATTCATAATTTTATTATTACTGTTTTTACTTTTAATCATTTAAGAGAATAATAGTAAACCTAAATAATGAAATGACAAAAATATCCTCATACTTCGGGCAAGAGACTAGTTTTTCAATTAAATTTTGACGGACATTAGTGTTAGTACCCAAGGTTTGACAAAAAATTAAAAAAAAATCATAAAACCTCAACATGTTACTTAGAACCCTTAGTACCTATACTTGTTACTTGTTACTATTGGTAAACCACATAAACTAACATTGTCATTAAAAAAATTTTATGTTATGTACACAAAAAATATTATTTAAAGTTATTTTTCACTAAAATAATAAAATCATATATATATATATATATATATATATTTAACACGCTATAACGTGTACCCATGAAAGATGGACATTCGCATCACAATCATGTAACATATGCTTTTTATGCTTTTTTTAGCATATGTCGCATATCGGTGAAGGACCACAATTCATTAAACTTGCACTTTGTGTGACATAGAATGTGTATACGTAACACTTTTCATATGTTATATACACATAAAATATTATTTAAAGTTATTTTTCACTAAAAGAACAAAAGCTTATATATTTTCTGCACGCTATAATATGTATGCGTGAAAGATTGATCATTCGCATCACACGCATTCACAAGCATGTAACATATGCTTTCTAGCATATGTGGCATATTAGTGAAGGAGCTCATATTCATTAAACGTTATCTTGGTGTGACAATGAAGGCGCATATATGACTTCTATCATGGCCCGTTAGAAGTGTAGGAATTAGGTTCACCATTTATAAAATATAATTACAAAATATATAATAACGAGACTCTCGTTATTCGTAGGAAATATTATAGTACAATACCGGTTGCAATAACTAAATAAAAAGAATATAAAATATAATCATATATACCAATCTTGATTCAAGCCGCATCTCTGGTGGGTCCTTCACGCGCACTTGATAGCATCCTAGACTCGAGTATTCATCATCTTGAGTCTTGAAAAATACTCCTTGACTGCAACATAGAGCATACTAAAACGTTGACGATTTTGGTTGAGGCACGTGTTCAACACGCTTCCCTTAAAACAGATTTCGCGCCTCTACTAAAGACGACGCGTCTGTCTCCTAGGGTACAACAGCCGAAGCAGTCTGTACTGCCGGAAATGGCCACGCGCCCGAGGTTACACCGAATAGAATTATAGTGTTTGAACTTGTGGAAAAATAATGATACGAAGGTGATGGAATCGAGTTGAGAAAATTCATCTCTCTATAATTCCCAACAAATGGATGTTCAAGTCTTCACCACTTCTCCAAGAATTCTTCATACATATTATTTTTCTCTTGTAGTTTTTCTCATCATTCCAATGAGTCATATAGCCTACCATTTTATTTACAAGAGTTGTATCTAGTGAAGAGTTTCTTGGTGATTTTATTAGAGACATAAAACTCTAATAAAAGTTTCACTTAATTAGTGATTTAATTAGAGACATAAACTCTAATAAAAGTTAATCAAGTGACATAAAACTCTACTCAAGAGTTTCACATATGGAGTTTAATTAGTAATTATAATTTCATTCAATTAAAATTAAGTAAATATCCATTCACTAATTTTCCCAACAATCCCCCACATGAATGGAGATCATTTAAAACACTTGAAATTTCCAATGTAACCTCGACAGTTGAGTTTTGCATACGATAGGTAGGTGTTACCCTTTGAACCTTCGCTCATGAAATGCACTTAGCCCTCTAGCTTTGAGTAGATCTCGATCTCTTTGAACTCGTCTACCGTTTGTGTAGACGACAATACACTTCACACAAGACTCTCCCTAGCCGGGTCATCTCCTCATAGTTTGTCCAATAATGGTCGTGGAACACTTTCCTGGTTCTGCGAGAGCTCTAGGAATTGTGCCCCCAATTCCATTCGAAGCGACCCCACTACTCTCTAACATAGGTGATTCTCCTTAGATCATTAAAAGCATTGTGGTTATCGTGATTTATCCAAATCATTTACCACATATTATGCTTAGCCTCACTCTTTATCACTGAATATCATAGGAATAGACTAGGACGTATTTAAACACCCTTTTTATACTTTGGGGGGTATGTATAACCATATATACTAGCTTATGCATATCATTTATGCCCCCACAGTTATCACACCCCGACCACGTAAAACAACAAAATCGTGGCGGAAACGTCGGGGAGTGTCGTAACAGAATTATTGCTTCACAACCATGGATACAAAAACTTTCGTTTTATTGATTCATTAGGTAAATTACATTGTCTTAACACAAAACAAACAAGTTACATATCGGCTATCATTGTTATTATGTCACTAAGGCCTCGTCCAGATCCTATGTGACTCATGCATCCTAGTCATCAACATCAAGCAACAACACCTGAAACATATGTAAAAACAAAGTCAGCAAAGAAATGCTGGCGAGCACATAGGTTTTATAAGAGTGTCGGATTCATGGCTAGTTTACATGTTGCAATGCTTTATTAAAAACCTTGTTTTGAAAAGAGTATAACATTGCAGCGAAATTAACCAACTCAAATCAAGTGGGTTATAATTTATAAAACCTCGTAGCCATGATTCTTAACCCAAAAACATTTGTTTTAGTAAACCAAATTGTAAAATATTTCGTATTAACTCGTTTAATAAATCTCGTATGGTTTATATCCTTTCGAAAACATCGTTATGTGACATCGTTTCAAAATCGTTTACCCAAGTGAACTAAATAACGCCACGGTATGTAATATGTTGAAAACACTTATATATAAGAAGTACCAGCGGCGTATCTACCATGGTTTCTCCATATTACACCCGTCCCGTTATCTAAACACGTACCCAAAAACCAATCGTTTATCCAACTCGTTTAATCTTGTTCAAATCGTTTCCAAATCGTTAACTCGTTTAAATCATCCTCGTTTTAATTGTTAAAACTATTTTTGGTCGTCTCGCTAATAACATTCAAACCTTCGTGACTCGACTATCTCGCTTCTTGTATTAATAAACCACCAAAGGGTAAATTAACAATCAGATTCGGTCATTACCCACCTAACCCACACATAACCATGGGTGCAGTACGATAACGGGATTTGTCAGATCCTATGGTACCATAACCTAATACTAGTCGGCTTGATCAATGCTAATGAATGTCATTCGTTATGTAACTACAACCAACAAGTTCGTTCACTTTATCGAAATCGTTATTAATTTAATATAAACCATTTTAATCGTTTTTTAAACCATCGTTTAAACCTCAAAAATCGTTTAATACATATGAATCACCCCAAAACAATCGAAAACAGTAAAATAGGGGAACTATGTACTCACATGAAGTGCAAAGTATCCTCAATCAATATAACTTCTACAAACTCAAGTAAACCAGAGAAATCAAGCAGCACCTAGTAATCGAATCGCTAGTAAATAAATTGACTCCTCAATCGGAAGATCGGACAGAATGAGGTCTTGTAAACCAAATGAGTGTTGGAACTCATGTGATATGGTTTAACAAAGCCTACATCCTAAATCGGAACCTAACCTAAGTGCTTTCGACCCGTCACGACCCATTAAGGTAGTTTACGCTATTTTAACGCGTCATTCGCACAAAGCGCGTTCGAGATGTCTAACTAGTCCTATGACAAGTATTATATGCCTAAACATGTTGCATAATCAATTAAGTGACAAAAGTTTGTGTTACATATGCTTAATTACCAATTATGCATGAAAAGGGCATTTTGGTCATTTACCTAAGGCATATAAACTACCTATCATACAACTAATTAAACCTAAGTGACCATAAGGTATAACCTCGGAAGGTTATTCCCTATACAACTATGGTCACTAAACATGCTTGGTCGGATCCTAATGATCGACCAAACGGGTCGAGTTCGAAAGTCTAAGCGGTTGTTTAGACCGCTTGACTTACGGCTCTATACAAGCACTAATCTAAAAGTGACGAGCTAAACATGCTAAAACATGTTTAGTTAAGTTAGAAAACAGGTTTTGGTATCAAAACAAACAGTTTGATACCCAAGACTAGTTTGGTTACAAAATACGCATAAATACGCATTTTGGCCGAAACTACGACTCGTCACGACGCCTAGTCAACGTGGTAATCAGTAGGTATAGTCACAAGAGACTATAACCATCGTGATTACGCTCAAGTTGCAAAGTTCAACGGAACTTTGTGTTGACCATTGACTGGTCAAAGCTGAAAGTCAAACTCTGTTTGACTTTCATGCTTGAAAAACGAAACAAGAACGAAAGAAGACTTATAAAGGGTCCAAGCAAGCAAATCTTGATCCAAGTAGCTCAGGTATGAAGCAAAGGCTTCAACTTAGAGCATCCTAGATCAGATTTGAGTGAGAATGAAGTGAAGTGGGTGTTGCTATTTATAGAGAATCAAGAACCGTTAAGATCGTTCCTCGATAAACGAGCATCAATCTGGACTCTACACATATGGCCCATGGTTTTGGGATACTAGAGGTGCCCCAAAACCAGCAAACGGTATTGAAAATGTTACAAAATAGCCCCTAAACTTCAAGTTAAGTGCTGAAAATGGACCTGCAAGTGCAAAAATGGAGTTTCTGCCCAGATCAGTTGCTCGCGTCGCGCCACGGGATAGGCAGAAGGTGGTGGCGCAGCGCCACCAGGTGCCAGCTCCAAACTTTTTGCCAAAATGGCAGAAATGGTCCCTGCACATGTTTAAGGCCTTTTTCGATGCGTTTAAGCCCCGTTAACCCCATTTCAAGGCTCTAAAATGAAGTTAAAGTATAGGGAACTCAAAACATGCTCAAAAATATCTCGGATGTCGGCTCGTTTGGTCGTACGGTTGCGTTGTTCGGTTAATTACGACGGAAGTCGTAACGAACGCAAAAACGATCCAAATTACGCGACGAATGGAATTTTATCAAGCCAATCACTAAAATAAAATATTTTAATGATTTCATAAATTTTTGGATGCCAGGATATATTCAGAACGTAAGATATGTGCGAAAATGCAAACTTGTGCACTTTTTGACGCTTTTAGTCACTATTGATCAATAAATTTTATTTTAGCATACCAAACCCCTCAAAGCCTATTTCTAAGCTATGTAAAGGATATTTAGGGTATGTTTAACTTATGATCAAGTTCCAGAATGTTCGTTACTATACAAATCGCAAATCGGCATAGTTTCACAGTTTGACACAATTAGTCCCTATGATCGAACAAACTTGATTTCAACACACCAAACCATCCAAAGCTTATTTCTAAGTTATGCGGGGGTTATTTAAGGTATGTTAAGCCTATGTCACTATTCCGGAGTGTTTGTCGCGTTATACTGATTGCGTTTACGCACCAGTTTGCGTATAACCTTCTAGAAAGCGATTTAAAGCTTGAAATCGGAATCGAATCAAATCGTAAAATCATCAAACACAAATACACACATAATAACACCAAAACACATATAATAACACAAAATCACATTGTTTTATTGAAAATCAACATTGTTTTACATTGTATATCGATTACAGAACACAGTTGTCACAGTTTCCCCTACTTTAGGAAATTTCGTCCCGAAATTTTATTTAGAGGAAACTTGTGAAAAAAAATGTGGATGTTTCGTCTTCATCTGGTCCTCACGTTCCCAAGTAAACTCTGGGCCATGTGTGGACTCCTAGCGAACTTTGACTAATCGATTTCGTTTGTTCTTCAACTGTTCGAATGCACGGTCCGTTATCTCCACAGGTTTCTCGACAAAGTGCATCATTTCATCGATTTGAATCTCGTCGAGAGGAATGTGAAGATCAGCATCAGCTAAACACTTTCGTAAATTGGACACGTGAAAAGTCGGATGAATATTTCCAAGCTCTGGAGGTAGCTCTAATCGATAGGCAACCTTCCCAATCCTTTCCATAGTCTTAAATGGTCCAACATATCGAGGTGCAAGTTTTCCTTTCGTTCCAAATCTCACCACTCCCTTCCAAGGTGACACCTTGAGTAGGACACGGTCTCCGACTTGAAATTCTAAGGGCTTGCGTCGCATATCCGCGTAACTCTTTTGACGGCTTCGAGCTGTCACAAGATTATCGTGAATTTTCTTGATTTTGTCTGTTGTTTCTAGAATGAGCTCAGGTCCAGTAAGCTGAGTGTAACACCCCGTGTTTTCACAAGTCAAAGTCAAGGTCAACGTCAACGACCGGTTGAACGGATTTGACTTATAGTAATCTTTTTATTTTAACTGTATTATGTGGAGTAAGTGTTGTACCTTGCAAAAATCGATATTTGTTAACCGCTATCAAATCGACTTACGACTGTGAATAATAGGAAGTAACAATGCGATAAAGTTAACTAATCAATAATCAAGCTATGCTACTCGACATCGAATCATGATACGAACCGCAACTCGACTTAATCTGGTTAATTATACGTGTGTGTGTGCCTTATGTGTTACTTGTGCATGTTTATATGTGTATGTTGTGGAAATCAATCGAACTCAATCAAAACTCGAAACGCAATCATCTCGAACTCGAATCGCAATCGAACTATGATAATTAGTGGAGAAGAGATTATGCAAGACATGAAGTAGTTGGGACTGAAAGTAATTTGACTAGGAAACCCGATCGTAACGAACCGCTCGCAATCGAAATCGAAACGCTAAAAATTGTTGCGTCAAACACTCAACCCAGGTGCCATCCGATCGGATAGCCATCCGATCGGATAGCAGCCTCACCAACCAAACAGATGCCATCCGACCGGATGGTCAATCCGGGCGGTGTGTCATCCGATCGGATAACACTTTCCTATTTTGGAATCCTATAAATACCCCTGTCATTGTCATTCTTACCATTTCTGGAAACTCTCTGTCCGAACCAGTCGTGCTCCTTCCCTTTTTCTTCGATTTCTCTCAATCCAGGTAAGATCTCGCCCTAAATCTTGTACTTTCATGATCTACACGCACTCCTACACCTTTCTATCTTTTAAATCTTAACTTTTAACCGTGAAATCACTAGATTTCGGGTGTTCTAGGGTGACGTCATCATGTGTTCTTCAAGAACTTCATGTTTTGATTTCAATCCACCAAGAACAACCGAGATCTAACCGATTTTCACGCAAACATACAAAGATCTTGTAAAGATCTCGACACAAGAATGGTGAAAAAGGAGTGAAAGATGGTTTTAACTTTCTTTCAACTCTTTTACACTCAAAAAACTCAAAACCGGTAGAATCAGGTTCTGATCTAGTCTCCTACTCACTCCTAGTATTGTACTGGCTCAGATCTGAATTCTACACACGAGACTACCGATTTCGGGTTAAACAAGAACAACCGTACTGAGCCGGTAACCGACCGAACTAGGGTGATTCCTGGTCGGTCTGGTCACTTGGGACAAAACGGAGTTCCATTGGTTAACACGTCGTCACCACGTCTCGATAAAATGACAAACAACCAAAAACGACCAAGTGTAGGACGAGCAGGACAATCAGGACGGATTACAGTCCGAACGGATTACTGTCCGATCGGATAGGTCATCCGAACGGATTGTCATCCGAACGGATCACACTTGGGTCCCACCTTCAAACCAATCTTAACTGAAGTTTGAGTATCGACGAATTGCAGTCCGATCGAACGACCATCTGACTGGATTACTCTTCGGATCATGAGATACTAAAACTTTAAAGACTTGAACAACTTTCAACGTGTTCAATGACAAGGTTGCCATCCGATCGGATTGCCATCCGATCGAACGACACTTTTGTCATGAACTTGCTTTCAGTAAGTAACCTCATTACAAAGCCGCCGTCCGACCGGATGACTATCCGACCGAATGACCATCCGAACGGATTGTCATCCGCACGACTTGTCATCCGATCGACCGACTTGGAAGATAGAGATACTTCGATGTTTTCAAAATGCTACAACGAAAACTTCAAAAGTCAAACCATCATACAAAAACACATCCTTCTTGTAGGAAGAAACAATCCACTCGAATAGTCATCCGACAGGATAACCTATCCGACCGGATGACCATTCGAACGGATTGTTATCCGTACGGATTGCTGTCCGCTCGGATTACCATCCGATCGAACTACCATCTGACTCACTCGTACCTTGTGTCGTTTTACGCATCACTTATCGTTATACAACCTAATCTATTCAGGCTAATCTTACTCGCTAAGCGCTCCCTTCAATCCATCAATCGCTGTGAGTATACTCGATCCCTTTTTGCTTTAAGCACTTTTGGGTGTTACATACGTTACGAATATTCAAACTACAATAATCACACTATTTGAACGCTAACCGTTAATGCATGTTATACGTGGCTTATGAATGCTTGCTTGTTATGTTTACACATGGAATGCTGTCTACCTGCCTTAGCAACGATAGTACTATAGTTTGGACTCAGCACCCGTTCACACGGGGGTTGTTAAGGATCTTTCACTTGCATGGATTACGGTGGTAATCATGTATTGCGAACCGCCTCGGGCACTCAACCCGCAGTCATTGGTATCGATGGATCTATGTCGATAACTAACGTGCTTCATTTCACTATGTGTACGTGCTGGTTAGGCGTAAACGAATTCGAACTCTATATGCTATTATCAAACTTGTATGCTCACCTTTACATTTTATGTATTGACTTTATTTTAACGTATGTGACAAGTGCTTAGGATGCACATGTGGTAGGAATTTGAAGCTAGAATAAAGCTTTATAGCCCAACAAATAGTTGTCTGTAGATAACGAATCAAGGGTCTCTAGAAGCAGATAAACAATTGCTGCCTATTTAAATCTGAGTCGTCGAAACAGAATATTTACCTAGATTTTTGTCTGTAATAATTGACTTACTGTTTGAGATACGGTATGGGACGTATTATTTTAATTGAATAGTGTTGTTAATTGTTATGGAAACTTCTGGACAATCTGCTTCACTCAGTGCCATGCCCCGATGATTCCACCATCGGTTGGGGTGTGACAAATTGGTATCAGAGCCATAACTATAGGGAATTAGGTGAGACTCGACCTAGTCCGGGTCGAAGTCTTAGATACCTACACTATAGTTAAGAACCAGCCGACCGACTTGTGCATAACCTGTAGGGACTATGTACGAGCTTATTTCCTCGCTATTCTCGTTTATGCTACACTATCACTGCACTCAAAATTACAGCTATAAATAGGCGATAAAGTCGAGATTAGGGGTGAAAACCACAAAATCTTGACTAAAATGCTTGAATAAAGGCTGTTTTGTCAACTTATCAATGATTTCTTCTTTTTCAAAACAAACGCTTGTTCAGCGGGGGAATTATACCAAATCAGGGGTGAAACCCATATTTTGATGAATAATCTCCTCTATTTTATTAAAGCTCAGGAGCAAAAGTTGTCAAGTCAGGGGTGAAACCCGAACCTTGATGGCTATTCCTGACTCAATTTGATTTTTTTTCAAAACTCTCACCAAATTCTCGACGGACTCCAACGACCTGAAGTCACGACACGACTAACGGGATGTGTACCAAACGCCTAAGAATCGAGGCGAGGACACAGTCCTGAAAGTCAAACGTAGACAACAAGTCCTTGCGAATAGTTGAATCGCTTTGGTTAGTCGAAGTCTACTAGCCGCAGACAGTCTATCCCTCGATTTTTACGTGTTTCACATTCTGAGCCCGCAACTGCTGACTCTGATAATTCGTCGATTTTTATGAGTTTATATGTGATTACCTGTTTATGTGTTTAAATTTTTGGAACTTACTCGATTTTGCTTTCACTTCGATCGACACGAACGACTCGCACTGCATTTCTATCTCAAATCGCTAACAAATCGCTGAATTTTGGACAACCCTATGCTACGATGTACGCTTATACCACGCTATTCGATATACTAAACACGATCGCCATTCTCGAATAATCGCGAACTTTGAATGCTAGGTTTTGTATTCTGAGGCAGTCGGAATACCCTGTGTGTTTCAATATGCTCTTGTATGCCGCTGTGTTGAAAATGTTTCGGTGATTCCGTGCCTATGTGATGATGTGATTCTGTGCTCTACATGCTTATGTGTTTATGCGATTTTGTGTTCTACGTGGTTATATGCCTAAGTGTTTACATAGTACGTGTTACTGATCTTTAGTAGTAGTAGACGTGTGAGGTGACATTCGAATACATGTGTTGAGTCCTGTGATGATGTCTGTTGCAGACAATGTCGTCTGGATCCCGTCACGCACTTTCTCGTCAAGAAAAGAGAGACAAACGTCTTGCTTCCATCATCGCTAAAAGCGTAGCAAAGGCCGTGAGTGATGTTTACGAGAACGCCAGCAAATCGTCTAAGGAATCGAGAACCGAAGCTCCTAAAGCTACCGCGAAGGCCTTCAATTTCAAGCAATTCAAGTCGTGTGGGCCAAAAGAATTCACTGGCGAAGGAGGTCCTACTGCGTTATTCCACTGGTTTGATTCCATTGAGGTTACTCTGCGACAGAGTGGTTGCCCTGATGACCTCCGTACTCTGAATGCTACCGGCGTTTTCTAGTTCCGTGCACTAGACTAGTGGACGGCCGAGAGGAACAAGCGAGGTAACGATGTAGCCTACGGTCTGTCGTGGGATGAGCTCAAGGAAGTTATGCTAGAGGAATTCTGCCCTCCTCATGAACGTCAAAAGCTAGAAGATGAATTTTGGCACATACAGCAAAAGGAAGGTGACAACGCTGGTCTCACTGCTCGTTTCAAACAGCTCAGCATTATCTATCCCGATCAAGTCAAGACTCCCGACATGACAATCAAGAAGTACATCCGCGCCCTGCCCGACTGCGTTGCTGATTTCGTGCAAGCGGCCAAGACTGCGACGATCGAGGAAACTTATCTGCTGGCCGCTGAAATCAACGACAAGCGGGTTAAGGCTGGTGTCTGGGATAAGACTTCGAAGCATCTGCATCAAGCTACCGCTACCGCACCAACTGATGAACCCACCGCATCGAGCAACAAGAGGAAGAACAAGAGAAAGAGCAGCTCCAGCAACAAGAACTGTGCGATCACTGCTGCACCAGTTCAATCCGTACCAGCTCAACAGCGCCAAGTGGCAGCGCCTGTAGCAAATGCACCTCTTGCAAAGCGTGCATACACTAGGCCACACCCGCTCTGCCCTACTTGCACCTACCATCACCCAACTGCCATTGCTTGCCGTTTTTGTGCTCATTGCAATGTATACGGCCATTTTACTGCCAACTGCCGTATTCGACAAGCTCCTGCTTATCAAGCTCTACTCACTGCCCCACAGGGTCAACAAGCTCCTCCGGCACCCGCAGTAAAAGCCAGAGCCTGCTTCGCATGTGGTGACCCGAACCATTTCGCCAACATGTGCCCAAACAGGGTTGTGAAACAAGAGCCTCAGCAATAGCAGCCACAACAGCAACAACAGCAGCAGCAGCAACAACAGGCCGCACGCGCCAGAACTTTCAACCTCAACGTGCGTCAAGCCCAGGCCGAAAACAACGTGGTCAATGGTACGTTCCTTGTGAATGGTATTTATGCTTCATGTTTGTTTGATACTGGAGCCGATAACTGCTTTGTGTCGTTCGAATTTGAGAAACTCCTTAGTCGTAAACGTTCCCAACTCTCCTCGACATTCGATGTGGAAGTCGCTACCGGAAGAACCGTCGCTGTCAATTCTGTTCTCCGTGATTGTACTCTTGAGCTCAACAATCACATCTTTCCAATCGACCTCATTCCGATGCAACTCGGAAGTTTCGACGTCATAGTAGGCATGGATTTTCTACGCGAAAACCATGCTGAAGTTGTGTGTTATGATAAGGTGATTTGATTCTCGCTCACGAATGGTGATTTATTATGTGTATACGGTGAAACTTCCTCAAAAGGTCTCAAGCTCATGTCATGTGTCCAAGCTCGCAAGTATCTCCGCAAGGAATACAGAGCTTTCTTGGCAAACATTGTAGTAGCAGAGAAGGAAAAGAAAGAGAAGAAGGAAGTAAGAGACGTTCCTGTGGTTCGTGAATTTCTTCATATGTTTCCTGATGATCTTCCAGGTTTACCGCCAAGTCGTGATATCGACTTTCGTATCGACCTCATTCCTGGAGCGAATCCTGTTGCCAAAGCTCCTTATCGACTCGCGCCATCCGAAATGCGTGAACTCTCAAACCAACTCCAGGAATTACTTGATAAAGGCTTCATTCGCCCGGGCACCTCTCCATGGGGCACTCCAGTCCTTTTCGTCAAAAAGAAGGACGGATCGTTCCAGATGTGCATCGACTACCGGGAATTGAATAAGTTAACAATCAAGAACCGTTATCCCCTACCTCGCATCGACGACTTGTTTAATCAGCTACAGGGCGCTACGTGTTTCTCGAAGATTGATCTACGTTCAGGATATCATCAACTGCGCATACAAGAGGAGAATATACCCAAAACTGCGTTTCGCACCGGATACGGCCATTACGAATTCGTTGTTATGCCTTTTGGTTTAACCAACGCACCAGCGGTTTTCATGGATCTGATGAATCGTGTGTGTAAACCATATCTCGACCGTTTCGTCATCGTATTCATCGACGATGTCTTGATCTATTCCAAATCAAAAGCCGAACACGCGCAACATCTACGTTTGGTTCTCGAGCTACTCCAGGGGAACCAGTTCTATGCCAAGTTCTCCAAGTGCGAATTCTGTTTGGAGGAAGTTCAATTTCTGGGTCACATTGTTAATAGTCAAGGCATTCACGTCGATCCTGCGAAGATTGAAGCTGTTAAGGGTTGGGTTACGCCTAAGAACCCGTCTGAGGTCCGTTCTTTTCTCGGACTAGCGGGCTATTATCGACGATTTATCGAAGGGTTCTCGAAGATTGCTGTGCCGCTTACCGCTCTCACGCACAAAGATCAGCCTTTTTTCTGGGGAACCAAACAAGAGACTGCCTTTCAAACCCTCAAACATAAGCTTTGCAATGCTCCTGTCCTCACTCTACCCGACGGAAACGACGATTTCATTGTCTACTGTGATGCTTCCAACCTTGGTCTCGGTTGTGTCCTCATGCAGCGGAACAAGGTTATAGCTTACGCGTCTCGTCAGCTCAAAATCCACGAGAAGAACTATACAACCCATGATCTCGAGCTAGGCGCGGTTGTTTTTGCATTAAAGATTTGGCGACACTACCTATATGGTGCCAAGTGTACCATCTTCACCGATCATAGGAGCCTACAACATTTCTTTAATCAAAAGGAACTTAATATGCGTCAACGCCGATGGGTAGAACTTCTCAACGATTACGACTGTGAGATCCGTTATCACACAGGCAAGGCGAATGCTGTTGCCGACGCACTCAGCAGACGGAGTTATCTGCTTAGCACCCGTAATGTTCAAGCCCGACACGATCTCGAAACCCTCATTCGTGAAGCTCAGCATGCATGTTTTAACGAACGCACTTTGAAGAAAGAAAGAATCTACCACGATGGAGCCCAACTTGTGAGCAAATCGAACGGGATATTTCACTTTTTAGACCGAATTTGGATTCCCAAGCGAACCAATTTGCGACAAATTCTGATGGACGAAGCCCACAAATCACGGTATTCTATTCATCCCGGTGCCGACAAAATGTACCAGGATCTTCGTTATAGGTACTGGTGGCCGGGTATGAAAAGGGATATCGCTCTCTACATTGGAAAATGCCTAACTTGTGCTATAATCAAGGCCGAACATCAAAGACCCTCTGGCTTACTTGAACAACCACCATTTCCCATGTGGAAGTGGGAAAGTATAGCCATGGACTTCATAACCAAGCTACCGCACACGTCATCAGGTCACGACAGCATTTGGGTTGTGGTCGACCGTTTGACTAAATTAGCTCACTTTCTGCCGATACGAGAAGACTACAAGGTAGAACGATTAGCCTGAATCTACACCGACGAGATCATTTGTAATCATGGAACGCCTCGTGACATCATCTCTGATCGTGATGCTCGGTTTACCTCGCGACTGTGGGAAACGTTTCAAACGGCACTTGGTACATCGCTTAATCTAAGTACCGTTTTCCACCCACAAACCGACGGTCAGACTGAAGGAACGATTCGTACTCTTGAAGACATGCTCCGCTCGTGTGTTTTAGGCTTCGGTGGTAATTGGGATAAATACCTGCCGTTGGTCGAATTCTCGTATAACAACAGCTACCATTCTAGCATCCAAATGGCACCATTCGAGGCATTATGCGGAAGAAGATGTCGATCGCCTATTGTATGGCACGATATCGGTCATTCGCAATTAACCGGTCCTGAGTTATTACAAGAAACGACAGACAAAATTTTCCAAATTCGAGACAACCTGGTGAAAGCTCGGGATTGACAGAAAAGTTACGCCGATAAAAAGTGCAAGCCCCGTGAATTTGACGTTGGTGACTAGGTACTCCTAAAGGTATCACCTTGGAAGGGTGTAGTCCGATTCGGAAAAAAGGGAAAACTCGCGCCTCGATATGTTGGACCTTTTAAGATTCTGGAAAGGATCGGAAAAGTCGCCTACAGACTCGAACTACCAGAGGAACTTAGTAATGTCCACCCGACTTTCCACGTGTCAAACCTCTGAAAGTGCCTAGCCGATCACGACTTACACGTTTCTCTCGACGATCTACAAGTGAACGAAACATTACACTTCGTGGAAAAGCCTGTCGAAATCATGGATCGCCAAACCAAGCAGCTCAGACGCTCACGCATTCCTATTGTGAAAGTCCGATGGGAAGGCAAACGAGGCGCAGAGTTCACTTGGGAACTCGAAAGCGACATGAAGGCTAAGTACCCGCAGTTGTTTAAAGAGCGAAGCTAGAGAGAGAAAGTAGCATTGTGATTCTAGTGCCTTGTATGATTTCATATCAATCCATAGAATCACCGATTATAGTACGTTCTTGTGTGTTTGATCACGTTCGTGTGCGGATTCCGCACGTCACGCGTTCAGTTCGCAATCGTTTCGGAGTCAAAACCGGTCTGAACAGAAAGTTTTCAAACGTGATTCACGGTGTGGTACGACTTACAGCTTAATTTCGGGACGAAATTCCCTAAACAAGGGGAGGCTGTAACACCCCGTTTTTTAACAAGTCAAAGTCAAGGTCAACGTCAATGACCGGTTGAACGGATTTGAGTTATAGTAATCCTTTTATTTTAACTGTATTATGTGGAGTAAGTGTTGTACCTTGCAAAAATCGATATTTGTTAACCGCTATCAAATCGACTTACTACTGTGAATAATAGGAAGTAACAATGCGATAAAGTTAACTAATCAATAATCAAGCTATGCTACTCGACATCGAATCATGATACGAACCACAACTCGACTTAATCTGGTTAATTATACGTGTGTGTGTGTGCCTTATGTGTTACTTGTGCGTGTTTATATGTGTATGTTGTGGAAATCAATCGAACTCAATCGAAAATCGAAACTCGAAACGCAATCAACTCGAACTCGAATCGCAATCGAACTATGATAATTTGTGGAGAAGAGATTATGCAAGACATGAAGTAGTTGGGACTGAAAGTAATTTGACTAGGAAACCCTATAGTAACGAACCGCTAGCAATCGTAATCGAAACGCTAAAAATCGTCGCGTCAAACACTAAACCCAGGTGCCATCCGATCGGATAGCAGCCTCACCAACCAAACAGATGCCATCTGACCCAGATGTCATCCGACCGGATGGTCAATCCGGGCGGTGTGTCATCCGATCGGATAACACTTTCCTCTTTTGGAATCCTATAAATACCCCTGTCATTGTCATTCTTACCATTTCTGGAAACTCTCTGTCCGAACCAGTCGTGCTCCTTCCCTTTTTCTTCGATTTCTCTCAATCCAGGTAAGATCTCGCCCTAAATCTTATACTTTCATGATCTACATGCACTCCTAAACCTTTCTATCTTTTAAATCTTAACTTTTAACCGTGAAATCACTAGATTTTGGGTGTTCTAGGGTGACGTCATCATGTGTTCTTCAAGAACTTCATGTTTTGATTTCAATCCACCAAGAACAACCGAGATCTAACCGATTTTCACGGAAACATACAAAGATCTTGTAAAGATCTTGACACAAGAATGGTGAAAAAGGAGTGAAAGATGGTTTTAACTTTCTTTCAACTCTTTTACACTCAAAACACTCAAAACCGGTAGAATCAGGTTCTGATTTCGGGTTAAACAAGAACAACCGTACTGAGCCGGTAACCGGCCGAACTAGGGTGATTCCTGGTCGGTCTGGTCACTTGGGACAAAACGGAGTTCCATTGGTTAACACGTCGTCACAACGTCTCGATAAAACGACAAACAACCAAAAACGACCAAGTGTAGGACGAGCAGGACAATCAGGACGGATTACTGTTCGAACGGATTACTGTCTGATCGGATAGGTCATCCGAACGGATTGTCATCCGAACGGATCACACTTGGGTCCCACCTTCAAACCAATCTTAACTGAAGTTTGAGTATCGACGATTTGCAGTCCGATCGGACGACCATCTGACTGGATTACTCTTCGGATCATAAGATACTAAGACTTTAAAGACTTGAACAACTTTCAACGTGTTCAATGACAAGGTTGCCATCCGATCGGATTGCCATCCGATCGAACGACACTTTTGTCATGAACTTGCTTTCAGTAAGTAACCTCATTACAAAGCCGCCGTCCGACCGGATGACCATCCGAACGGATTGTCATCCGCACGACTTGTCATCCGATCGACCGACTTGGAAGATAGAGATACTTCGATGTTTTCAAAATGCTACAACGAAAACTTCAAAAGTCAAACCATTATACACAAACACATCCTTCTTGTAGGAAGAAACAATCCACTCGAATAGTCATCCGACCGGATAACCTATTCGACCGGATGACCATTCGAACGGATTGTTATCCGTACGGATTGCTGTCTGCTCGGATTACCATCCGATCGAACTACCATCTGACTCACTCGTACCTTGTGTCGTTTTACGCATCACTTATCGTTATACAACCTAATCTATTCAGGCTAATCTTACTCGCTAAGCGCTCCCTTCAATCCATC
>JARYGA010005686.1:0-32714 GCA_030545235.1 Helianthus tuberosus
CACCCTCGTTATCACAAAAGATCTCTAGGGGGTCTTGAATGGTAGGGACCACCCCTAGATCAGCAATGAACTTCTTTAACCACGCAGCTTCTTGTGCTGCCAATGAGGCGGCGATGTATTCTGATTCTGTAGTGGACAATGCTATAACATCCTGCTTCGAGCTCTTCCAAGAGACTGCAGCTCCATTCAAAATGAAGACATACCCAGATTGTGATCGAGAACCATCTCGATCAGTTTGGAAACTCACATCCGTGTAACCTTTTACAACGAGTTCCTCTTCACCAGATCCATATATTAGAAACATATCCTTAGTCCTCCTAAGGTATTTCAATATGCTCTTAACAGCCATCCAATGACTGTTACCTGGATTTTGCTGGTATCTACTTGTCATGCTTAAGGCGCATGACACGTCCGGTCTTGTGCATATCATTGCATACATTATGGATCCTATAGCAGATGCATATGGGATTCCTTTCATTCTTTCTTGCTCATCCTTTGAGCTTGGACATTGAGTCACATTCAATATTGTCCCCTTTTGAATAGGTACCAAACCTTTCTTAGAGTTCTCCATCTTGAACCTTTTCAAGACCTTGTCAATGTATGCACTTTGGTTTAAACCTATCAAGCGCCTTGATCTATCCCTATAGATCTTTATTCCCAAAATATAGGCAGCTTCTCCAAGATCTTTAATGGAAAAACATCTTCCAAGCCATGCTTTTACACCTTCCATGGTTGGAATATCATTTGCAAATAGTAGAATGTCATCGACATACAATACTAAGAAAGTGACGGTGCTCCCACTAGCTTTCTTATACACACAAGCTTCATCCCCGTTCTTGATGAACCCAAAATTCCTAATTTCTTCATCAAAACGGTGATTCCAACTTCTCGATGCTTGTTTCAATCCATAGATTGATTTCTTTAACTTGCATACTTTGTTAGGATGTTTTGGATTGACAAAACCTTCAGGCTGAACCATATAGACATCTTCATCAAGATATCCATTGAGGAAAGCCGTTTTGACATCCATTTGCCAAATCTCATAGTCATAATATGCAGCTATGGCAAATAATATCCTAATCGACTTTAGCATTGCCACTGGCGAGAAAGTCTCATCATAATCAACCCCTTGAGTTTGAGTGAAACCTTTTGCTACAAGTCTCGCTTTATAAGTATCCAAGTTACCATGCATATCCGTTTTCTTCTTGAAAACCCACTTACTTCCAACTACTTTGGAGTTAAGAGGTGGCACAACCAATTCCCAAACTTGGTTGTCATACATGGATTGCATCTCTACGTTCATAGCCTCAAGCCATTTGTCGCAATCGGATTTCGACATTGCATCATGGTATGTGGTTGGTTCATCTGAATCTACCACATAGCATCCATCCATGAAAAATCCATATCTTTCAGGTGGATTACTAATTCTACCAGATCTGCGAACGTTTTGTGTATGTTGATCAACCATTTGATCATTTTCAACAACCTCTTGTTGAATGCTAGTATCAACCAAACGTGTATCGGCTTGTGGTTCTTGATCCTCATCAAGTTCCACTGTTCTACTAGTTCCTTCCATAATGAACTTATCCTCCAAGAACTTTCCCTTTCGAGCAACAAATACCTTTTGCTCTGTTGGATCGTAGAAATAATATCCTATATCATCTTTAGGATATCCTACGAAGATACACTTAATGGATCGTACTTCTAACTTGTTTGGGGTGTATTGCTTCACATAAGCATCACAACCCCATACCTTCAAATATGATAATGATGGAACCGTTCCATGCCATATTTCAAAAGGTGTCTTATCCACTTTCTTGGTTGGGGCCATATTTAATATACGAGCCGCGGAGAGCAAAGCGTAACCCCAAAATGATAGAGGCAATGTGCTTCTAGCCATCATAGATTGAACCATATCCAATAGAGTTCGATTCCTCCTCTCAGACACACCATTATGTTGTGGTGTTCCAGGTGGAGTAAGTTGTGAGATGATCCCACAACTCTTAAGATGATCTTGAAAAGCATCGCTAAGGTATTCACCTCCTCTATCGGAACGAAGAACTTTGATTGTCTTGGTGAGTTGATTCTCTACTTCGTTTTGGAAGATTTTGAACGTTTCAAAAACTTCATCTTTGTGTCTTAGCAAGTACACATAACCATAACGACTGAAGTCGTCGGTAAAAGTTACGAAGTATCTTTCACCATTCCTAGTCATTGGCTTAAAAGGACCACATACATCCGAATGTATGATGCCTAATAAATCTTTTGACCTTTGGTTTGTGCCACTGAAGGGTTTCTTAGTCATTTTACCTTGTAAACAAGATTCACATGTATCAAATGAACCAATTTCATTTGTTTCCAAAAGACCATTCTTTTGAAGTATTTGCATGCGATTTCTATTTATATGACCAAGACGACAATGCCAAAGATAGGTCTCACTCAAATCCATTTTGAGTTTCTTGGTGTTTGCTTGGTACATCGAATTATTAAATGATGTATTATCATGAACCAATTCATAAATACCATTTGAAGGCGTAGCTTTAAAGTAGAACATGTCATTCATCAAAGCATAAATTTCATTGTTCACAAACTTCAAATCAAATCCATATTGTCTTAAAAGGGAAACGGAAATAATGTTCCTAGTCAAACTAGGAGCATACAAAACATTTTTCAAACATATTTCCAAACCACTTGGAAGTTTTAAAACATAGTCTCCTTGGGCTTCAACTTGAACCTTCGCTCCATTGCCCATGAAGAGACTAGTGTCTCCCTTCTTGTAATGCTTATTTCTTTTGAACCCCTACAACGAATTGCAAATATGAGTTCCACATCCGGTATCTAATACCCATGTGTTAGAAGAAATAACATTTAGATCAATATGTATCATAAAGATTGTACCTGAGGTTTGCCCTGCATCCCTCTTGTTTTTCAACTCTTTGAGATAGGTTGGACAATTCTTTTTCCAATGCCCTATCTCTCCACACTCAAAGCATGGATCGCTTGTGGCAACCTTTGCCTTCTTCTCTTTTGGTTTTGGTGGTTCTGCTTTAGCCTTCCTTTTTCCCTTCCCTTTGACGTGCCCCTTCCCTTTGGCAACATTTGCCTTGGAGTCGGAGTGATGTCCCTTCTTGCCTCCCTCATTGATCGTTAGAACGGGTAAAGCCTTTTTACCCATTCCCGCTTCGGCCGTTTTGAGCATTGCATGAAGCTCACCAATGCTCTTGTCCCATCCATTCATGTTATAGTTCATAACAAAGCTTTCAAATTTCTTTGTTAAAGAGTCGAGGATCAAATCCGTAGCCAACTCTTTAGAGACGGGACAATTGAGCCTCTCGAGGCGATCAATGTGGCTTTTCATTTTAAGGACGTAAGATGAGACCGATTGGGTTTCCTCCATCCGACATGCATGAAGCGCTCGAACCGTTTCGAAGCGTTCTACCCTTGCTTGTTGTAGGAACATTTCCTTTAATTGGGTAATCATGTCGTATGCCCCATGATGTTCAAAGTCCTTTTGAATCTCGGGAATCATAGTTCCCAACATGAGGCAAGAGGCTTGCATGGAGTCCTCGGTATACTTAACCCAATCATTGTAGGCTTCTACATCTTCCTCGTCAGGTTGATCGGGAATAGGATCGTCCAACACATAGGATATCTTCTCTTGCATGAAGTTGTTATGGTTGAGACGATCCTTTTCAAGGATGGTTCTTAGTGATAGGTTACGGACGGTTTGGGTAATCGGGTTTGCATTGTTAGCGGCCATCTACAAAATTTAACAAAGTTCAATTTTAGTATTTTCGATATTATTAAAATTTTTAATCATTAATACCCTTTTAACGTCTCATAGACAATTAATAATTAAAATCTAGAATCCAACGTTACATTTAAATATTGGTTAGGTGACCTTTATCCCATTATTTAAATTAACAAGGTAGTCAACGTTTGACGATTGCAACCCTTTGCAACTTCTAGCTATATGGGATCGGTTAAACATCTTTATGTTTAGTTGGCATGTTTAATCCCATCAACACCTTTTGTTCGCCATGCTTCGGTGACCCTAAGTTCATGGTTTCCAAATTAAGTCGTCCAACTTACACACACGTGTGAGTTTATACACATAAGTGGTTAGGTGACCTTTATCCCACAAACATGGTAAACCCACTTCAAATATACAAGTTTCCTCAAATGTGGTTAGGTGACCTTTATCCCACAAAGAGTTCCCAAGTAATTTGAGTGTTGTATAAAAGGATGGTGTTTGACTTGTTTTATAAAAGGGATTTTTATTTTTCAAAATTCTAGTTTAGAAAAATTTTATGTACCATATATTTGCATGCATTCAAATCAATGGTACTTTAGTGAAAACCAATTTTCAAGGTTCTTTTAATAAAACCCATTTTATTATAAAATCATTAATTTTTAATAAAACCTTTTATTAATCGTTTTAATGATTTTGTAAGAACCAATTTTAAGCTTGTTACGGGTTATTAGTTGTTAAGTATGCATATCCAAATATCATCCAAACAACCATAAATAAAATATAACCATACAAGCACACAACACATATGTTAAAAGGTGCATAACCATAGACAACTATTTTGACCACACTTGTTAGCCGAAACAAGTGTGTCAAAAGGTCCTTCCTAAAGGGTGAAAATGGACACAAAAAAAGTGTCGGTGAACTCCCACTTGATCCCGCATCCAAATGCTTCAAGTCTTCATCTTGTGTTGTGATTTCTTCACTTCTTTGAGCTTTCAAATGTCTTTTAAATTCAGCTCCAAACTCCTTTGGACTTCAAAAATGTGTTTTGGTTATCGGGCTAAAATCCCGTTAAGAACTATGAAGTCCTTTATGCCCGAAATTGGCAAAAACCAAAACCGCATTTTTGTGTGCATCTTCTTTTACATAAAAGTATCCTAATACATTTTTCTAGTAAAATAAATGCATCTAATCTATTTACTTACATACCAAATGAAAATAAATATATTACATATTTTTACAAATGGAAGACAAAATAATAATTATTACAACCCATTGAATAATTAACTAAAATCACAAACACAAACATATTCATACAAGGTCATGGCTAGGTTATGAACACCAAAATATATATCCAAATATATATAAATTTCAAGAGCAAAATGGTTTCCTTTTACAACCTACATTTTTCGGCCAAGAATGAAAAACCGAAAAATGTGGGTTTTTGTCCAAACAAAATAAATCATCCATATGACATAATTTTTTCAAGATTCCTTTATGCATGTAGGAGGTAAATCTTGAAAAATAAAAGGAGAACCATGGTCAAAACTTTCGGCCATAGGGTTTAACCAAACCCAAAACCCGAAAATTTTAAATCTAATGAAGCATGCACTCATATAAGCGGCTCTAGATGCCATTGTTGGGTTTTGTACATGTTTATCAAAGCTAATTTTATCCGAATAAAATTAAAACACAGCGGAATAAGGATTTAAAACATGTTACTTTACAAGATTTAAAACTCTTTTAAATGCAAAAACCCAAAATCGGATCCATATATGACATACATGCTATCAAAATACAACCATAGGGTGTTTGAGAATTCAACCTTTCTTTGGAGCAAGGAGATTGAAGATGATGATGAATCTTGAATGGTAGCTTCCAAACGAGAAAGCCTCAAGCTAGTATACCAGATGATGATGAATCTTGAATGGTAGCTTCCAAACGAGAAAGCCTCAAGCTAGTATACCCGAAAGCCCTAACAAACACCTTGAGATTGCTAGGATTTGCACTTGAAAAATTCTCTTGGATGACCACCTTGGCCGAAATTTCTAGAGAGAAATTAGAGAATTTTTTTGTTCTTGCACTTGTAGAACCTTTTTTCTATCAAATTAAAAAAAAATGAGAGAAGGTTTTATTTATTAATGATGAGAGAAGTTCACCTCCCAATTCACCCAATCAAGAGGGAGCCTTCTTGGAAGATTGCATGTAATTTTATTGGTGAAAACCACCTTGGAACCACCCAAAGTGGACGGCCCACATGGGGTTTTCCCACCCAAAATTTTCAAATTTTATTAAATCAAGTCTTGTATTTTAATTTTATAACTTTTATAAAATTAGACATCCCATGTTTACAAGACTTATGCAATCTTTTAAAATTGTTATTTAACCCATTAAATAACAAAAATAAAATATTCTCTCAAAATAAATTATCCATATAATTTATTAGTTTGTCAAGTGCAATTATTTAGAAAACCAATTTCTAAATATTCTAAGTGTTAATATTTATTTGTTTGATCATATCATAAATAAATATTGTAGGTGTTTGTCTAGCTTGTTATTGGGTATGACCAGACTTGGATCATAACGTACTAGCCACATCAATTTAATATGTGTCTTGGGCATACAGAGTCCAACATATATGCCTTAGGTAAATTACCAAAATGCCCTTTTAACGTCAAAATTCGTTTTAAGCATATGTAACATAACTTTTGGTATCTAAACTGATTTGGTAACAATCTTAGACATGTTAAGGCATATTTTACTTATCATAGGACTAGTTAGGCGTTCCGAACGCGTTTTACGCGAACGACGCGTTAAAGTAGCATAAGCTACCTAAACGGGTCGTAATGGGTCGTAAGCACTTAGGTTAGGTTTCATTTTAGTATATGGGCTTTGTTAAACCATATTACATGAGTTCCCATACTCATTTGGTTTATGAACCCTCATTCTATCCAATCCTCCGATTATAGGTCCGGTATATTAACATAGTTACCTATATTAGGTGTCGTTTGATTCCGTGATCTCTAGCATTGCTTGGTGGTTATCTTAGGACTTCTGAGCAATCTCAAGTGAGTACATAGACCCCTCTTTTACTGTTTTCAAACTGTTTTGGGGTGAAACACATGTGCCTACTTGTTACTTTCATGCTTTCCTGTTTTCACATCATATACTTGCTATGTTCATTAGTACATTTATAGTACATGATTTCATTGTGTTTTTGCTATGTATGTCCATTGTGTGCATACTTAGTATATCATTTTACATTACATTTCATGCTATGTATGCCCATTGTGTGCATACTTAGTACATTGTTTTATATTACATTTCATGCTATGTATGCCCATTGTGTGCATACTTAGTATATCGTTTTACATTACATTTCATGCTATGTATGCCCATTGTGTGCATACTTAGTACATTATTTTACATTACATTCTATGCTATGTATGTCCATTGTGTGCATACTTAGTACATTTATTATTCATCACATGCTTACATTTTGGTATGACATTTGGTTTGTTTAAATGGGACAATGTACATTCATTAACACCGATCATGCCGCTCGGTAGTAGGTAGTGGTACCATAGGACTTGACAACTCCCATTCCTGAAATCCCGGGTTTGTTTGGATTGGAAGGAATGACCGAATCCGAATACATTTCTAGGTGGACCTTAGACTTTGTGCTAGGGTTTATTCTACAGTCGCAAGGCTTGGATGTATGAATTTTCACAATACCGCATAGATGTTTATATCAGTATAGCATGCATTTGTTCCACAAAACATAACTTTGATTTAAACCATGTTTTACTTCAATACCTTGTTTTATGCATTTTACATATGGTTTAGTTGATATATTTCACTTACCATACATGATATTTTGACATATACAATTCGTGATTTACATTAGACATAAACATTTTGACATTGATATACACAATTCATGATTCACATTAGACATAAACATTTTGACATTGATATACACAAAACATTTTGACATTTGATTTTACATAAACATTTTTACTTTGGTGGTTTGGTTTGAGTAAGTGATTTAAGTAACGAGGCGTGTGTAATATGATACGAGCATGGTGGATACGCCGCTGGTACTTCCTATATGTAAGTGCTTGTATGGTATTACATATCGTAGCGTTATTTGAATCATTTCAATTTAAGACATATAACATTTTATACAAATAACATACTTTTCACAAGACATTGTTTTACAAAACAACTTATCTTATACAAACTCATTTTACTTGGTTATTCATTTAACCATACATTATTCTCTTATTTATACATATCATCTGATCTTATTGTTTTTCAAATGATTTACAAGACAAAGCAAATTACAAGGTTCATGACTAAACATTTTCTTAAACATAAGTCATGAATTCTATTTTCACAAAACCTATGTATCTCACAAGCATTTTTATGCTGACGTACCTATTTTCACATGTGTTTCAGGATATGATGCATAGGATTTATCAAGATACACTTAGGCGAACTTGGGCCTTAGTGACAATAAAAGATGCAAGACTAGTTATTTATGTTATATTTCTTTGATTGTCAAGACATTGTAACTCTTTTAATCAATAAAACAATATTTCAATTTCCATGTGTTATGAAACAATGATTCTGTTACAACACTCCCCGACGTTTCCGCCACGTTTTGTTGTTTTACGTGGTCGAGGTGTGACAGAAAAGTTGGTATCAGAGCTCATGGTTATAGGGAATTAGGTTATTAGTAATACTTTAACCTAGTCTATAACCTTCCTAGGACCCTAACGCGAGTTTACTTGCGTTTAGTCATAAAAGAATACTGTCACCTATCCTTAGGCGACAACCACAACAAGAACACAAATTTCAAAACCGCTTTGAAAACTAATCATCTGTTCTAGGATGATTGATTACTAGGTTTTGAACCCTCTATTGTAAGGTTTTGAACCCTCTGTTATAAGGTTTTGAACCCTCTGTTATAAGGTTTTGAACCCCTTTGAATTTTCAAAACCTCGTCAAAGTTTGGGTCTTATAGTGTGAACACGTGCAATCTGGAAGAGTGGATGCATGTACTCTGAGTTTTCTGTCTAAGGCTAGAGTGTTTGTACAAATCCACATAATCGGACCAGTCACTCTTACCTGGGAACTCTTGGGGTGAGTGTCCACTTATAGGCTAAAGCATGTCTTCGCGATACATTAATATGACCCGCTTACTTTGATTAGTCACCGTCTCATTTGTTTGCCTTAGGTAACAAACAAATGATCGCAATTTCTATGCGTTGTCATTTTGTTTTATTTGCCGATAACATTTCATTTGTTTCCTCCTATATCTTTCATTTCCTTCTAGAATGTCTCTTCCTCTCAGCAACGGTCAAATGTCCGAGCAAACAGCCAAATTTGCCCAGCAAATAGGCGAAGTGATTCTGAAGACTGTGGATTTAGGCATTGCCATGTCTCGTCTCAACAATGAAGCCTCTCGTCTCAACAATGAAGCCACTCAAGAGCCACCAAAGGAAGCAGAAGTCAAGCCAGCACTAAAATCAAGGAAGCGTAAGGCTTCAAGGAAACCCGCAGCAGTTACACCTAATCAAGCGGGACCTAGCCAAGTGACAGCACTACCAGCCAGAAAGCCATTCAACGGAACTGCACCCTTGTGCAACCAATGTAGCCTTCATCATCAGGCTAGTGTAAAGTGCCGCAAATGCCAAATTTGTGGACTTATAGGTCATACAGCAAGGGTTTGCCCAACTACAGCAGTACCAAATCAAGCATGACCCATCCGGGTGGCAATACAACCTGCTAAGAAGCAATACAAGGGAACGACACCAATATGCGACAAATGTAATGGGCATCACCAAGCTCACTTACAGTGCCGTCTGTGTGTATCATGTGGACGAGTTGGTCACCTGGCAAGTGCTTGTCGACGTAACCCGAACCAAGGTGGTCCAAACCAACCACAAGCCAACTCTGCTCAAGCTCGTTTCTCACCAGGGTCTTGCTACAACTGTGGCGAGATGGGCCATTTCCTAAGGGATTGCCCAAAGCTTGCTAATGCAAATCCAACCCACGGATGAGCAGCTGGCTGACTAGAAGATGTTGCTGTCTTATGCTTTTATTCTTCTGTTTTCTTGTAATGTGAAACAATCTATTTTGTTTATAAATAAATTATTGTTCACAATTCTGATATACGAGTGTAGTTACATCTGTGTATGACTTTTCTTATGATACCTACATCAAGGAACTATATTCCTTACAAACTACTCTTGTGAATTTTCCCATTCTTGCGTTTGCTCATGATTCCCTTGGAAAAATTCTAAGTACTCGTTTCACTCTAAGAAACAAAGTACAGAAAATAAAGTGACATTATGAGTAATCGTGCTTTTGCACATCTGTTCCTTTGAATCCTTGGTTAGATAACCAAGGATATTTTCAAATCTCATACCCATTACGTTCTTATTTTTTTCAACATGCATAACACAAGTTTTCAAAACAACCTACATGATTTCAAAACATTCTATATATAGTTCGAAAACATTTTTTTAATATAATGTATTTACTTAACATAACAAATGCACAAAGCTTTGTCTGTATTTTCAAAAAAAAAAAAAAAAAAAAACCTTCATGATTTCAAAATGTCTCATATAGCCTGAAAACAATATTAATACAATATATTTTCTTATCAAGTGCATAATTTCAAAAGCATCATCATGTTTTCAAAAACCTTATACATAATTTCAAAATTCATCTCGCATGATTTTAAAACATTTTTACCTAATACACCTACTTTATGATTTCAAAAGTATTATATATAAGGTTTCAAAAACATTAAACACATTTTTAAAAGAAACCCCATGCATAGTTTTCAAAATATTTTCTTCATACATTGACTTAACCTCCAAATTCTGCTTCATATGTCGCCTTGACATATCTAGCATCTCAACTTCATAAGCATTTTACTTCATGTTTTGACTTAAGCACATCCAGTGCAAGGTTTCAAAACATCTTCGACTTCTAAAAATCCACATGGGATCTTTTTATCTTCACAATTAGACCCTTGTGGACGATTTCCATTCAAATCAGAGTCCTTAATTGGATTCCTTATGTACCTAAATTCGAACATTTCGGTTCCTTATAATCGAAATCGAATTTTTCTTTTAAAAATCTTTCTATCTTTATAGTTAGATTCTTGATAATGTTTAAAGTACCAAATGAAATCCACGAGATAGATTCCGAGTGTGCTTTAAATACATGTGCACAGTTAGCAGAACAAATTAACAAAATTATAACAAAACAAATTAACAAACAATTTAGTGGTTATGTGACTATGTGTTTATGCATCTTGTGTTTTCTTTTATGCATTTTGTGTTTTTGTATACTCTCGATATTCGTTACCCCAATCCTCGTAGAATCTTTCATATCTTTATATGAGGGATTCGTAGAGGATATTCAAAAAGGTACTACCTTAAATCCTTATTGGGCTTCTACATGATAGTTAAGACCCTTGGATTGTATAGTACCACTCCATGATTCATAAGAGACCCTTTTAGTGGTCAAGTCAAAAGGATTGATTCAAAAATCTGGTTAAGAATGACATGTGATGGTATAAGCTGAAAAGACTCCTTGGTTGTCTATTAAAATCATTTATTGATTTAATAAAAGGGACCCTATGGTGGTCTAGTCACAATCATCACAAGCTCGTTCATTGCTTTCTTCCCCTACACATTATAAGATGCACTAAGTGACTATGCAAGGAATTACGTGTGACACCTGTGTCACTTCAACCATCAAACAAATTCCAAACCAATTAAATATTGTATTTCATACTTGGGATTTGTAAAAATATGTGTATCGTTTGCACATATCAACTCTTGTTCGATTTTAAGCTTTAAATCGCTTTCTTGAGGGTTATACGCGCTCTGATGCGTAAATATAACCAGTTTAATCCAACGAACACTCCAGAATTGTGAAATAGGCTTAACATACCTTAAATAACCTTTACATAACTTAGAAATAAGTTTTAAAGGCTTTGGTATGGCAAAAACAAGTTAATTCGCTTACAGGGACTAAATTTGACAAACTGCGAAAGTATGCCAATTTGAACTGTAACAGACATTCTGAAACATGAACATAAGTTAAACACACCTTAAATATCCTTTATATAGCTTAGAAATAGGCTTTGAGGGGTTCGGTGTGCTAAAATAAACTTTTAGGTCATTCAGGGACTAAAAGTGTCAAAAAGTGTATAAGTTTGCATTTTCACGCATAACTTACGTTCTGAATACACCCGGACATCCAAAAATTCATGTAAGCACTAAAATATTTTATTTTAGTGTTTGGCATAAGAAAAATCCATTCGTCACGCCATTTGGATCTATTTACTTTGATTAATCACCGGGGTCGTTTGTTGCTTTGTAGTAACAAACAAATGACCACTATCCTTGCTTTCATCAGATTTGTTTCATCTCATTCTTTTCGTCTAATTCTCTCACTCGTTTCCTTTCATGTTCCTCTTTTAGAATGCCTCCTCGACGCGACAATCAGATGGCGAATGCCGAACTGGCGGAAATCATCGCGCAGCAAATGGCTGCTGTCTTCCCAAATCTTTATGCTCAAATGATTCAAGCCATCAACAACAACAATGCTCCATGCAATTTCAAGAATTTTAACTCGGCTAAACCGCTCAAGTTTAGTGGTTCTGAGGGAGCAACTGGGCTTCTTCAATGGTTCGAGAGCATTGAGAATACTTTCCGTCACGTTCAGTGTCCTGAAAATCGCAAGGTTGAGTTTTCTTCGAGTGTGTTTCAGAAGAGGGCTCTTACGTGGTGGAACGGGGTTATGAGAGACCGCGGTGCTGAGGTTGCATTAGCACAGACTTAGGCTGAGCTTAGTGCTCTTATGATGAAGGAATTCTGTCCTCGTCGTGAGATAAGGGCTCTAGAAAGGGAATTTGATGATTTGAAGCAAGACAGTGGGGAACATCGAGCCTATACTGACCGCTATGAGGAATTGAGCTTGTTATACCCTACTATGGTTACGCCTCTGGATAAGGCGATTGAGAAATACATTAATGGTCTTCCTGACGTAGTTCAGGATATCGTTACTGGCAGCAACCCTACTACTGTCAGACAAGCCATTGAATTGGTTGCCACTCTGACTGAATCCCATATCAGGAAGCGTAAGCTGTTTCGGAAGGGCGACTCAAGACCATCTGACAAGACTGCTCAAGTGGAACCAAAGGAAGAACATGCTAAGGTGTCCAAGAAGAAGAAGCGCAAAGCCTCTCAAAACTACGCTGTAACTGCTCAAGACAAACAGGTTGCACCAAACCAGCCAGCACAACCTCGCAAAAGGCAAAACTATGTTGGTACCGCACCTTTGTGCAACAAGTGCAACCGTCATCATCTAGAGCAAGAGCAGTGTCACAAATGTACCCACTGTGGGCGGTTGGGACATTTGATCAATGTTTGTCGTTATGCAAATCAAGCTGCTGCAAACCCTGCTGCTGTTTAAGCACGGTTCCCTCCGGGGTCATGTTATAACTGTGGTGACCTTACCCACTATAGGAACAATTGTCCAAGACTTGTTAACATACCTCCAGCGCGTGGACGAGTGTTTAACATCAATGAGGCAAACATGAACAATGATGCAGCAGTGAACAATTAGTGTTTTGTATTTCCTTGGTTATTATCTTTTGAAACTTCAAGACAATTTGGTTGTTACATAAATAAAGATTTGTTGTTTTTATTTATGCAAAATTTATGCGTTTGTGTGAATGCTTGATGCAACCTTATGATGTCAACCCAAAGACAAACTACTTGTGTGGTTCTGTCATTTTATGATCACTTGTGATCTCCCCAAGAACCTTAAACACTCATTTCTTTTAAGAAACAAAGCCAAACTCTTATTGAAAATCCTTCTATCTTTATAGATGGATCTTTGAAAATGATTAAAGTGCCAAATGAAATCCATGGATTGGATTCCTAGTGTGCTTTAAATATCCATACCTAAAAATAACAAATTACAGAATCAAGTTAACTAAATTTGTGCTTATGTGTTTTTCTTACATGTTTTGTGGTTGTATGTGATCCATCCAAATCCTCATAGAATCTTCCATATCTTATATGAGAGATTCATAATAGGATATCCAAAGATACTATCTTAAATCCTTAATGGACTTCAACATTGTAGTTAAGTCCCTCGGGTTATAAAGTATTATTCTATAATTGGACCTCTTGAATGGTCTGGTTAAACAGATTGATTTTGAAAATCTGATTAGAAATATCGTGTGATGATGTAACTAAAAAGATCCCTTAAGTGGTCTATTTAAGGAGATCGTACGACGGTCTAGTTAAGAAGATCATGTGTTGATCTAGTTAAAAAGATCGTTCGTTGATCTAATTAAAAGGATCCTTTGGTGGTCTAGTCGAGTTGCTTCATGTTTATTCAAGTGATTTTTTCCTACGCATTATGAAATGAACTGTGCGGACTGTGCAAGGAATTACGTAATTATGAAGGCCTACATAATTATGGAATTCAGTGCACAGAAACCACAGGAAGCTTTGTCATGTGTTAAGACCTACAGTGACAAGAATAATGATATGGGGGAAGTCTTGGACCTCGACCAATGTCATTTATTCTCACACTCCCCAATTCTGATCTCAATCACACACCAAGTTTCCTATGATAAGTCTTCATAAGAAACGTTCTTCTGTCCGTAGTTCAAAATTCCATGTTTTACTATTACAAGGAATTCACTTTGAGGGTTAACAAATTCGCTAAGAGTCCTAACATGGCCCATATTTTTACTTAAGGGTTCAATGGATCTATTAGAAGGCGAAACCGTCACAGCTGTCTTCACAAGTTTCCTCTAGAATTAAATTTCGGGACGAAATTTCCTAAAGTAGGGGAGACTGTGACACCTGTGTCAAATCAAACATCAAACAAATGCCAAACCAATGAAATATTGTATTTCATACTTGGGATTTGTAAAAATATGTGTATCGTTTGCACATATCAACTCTTGTTCGATTTTAAGCTTTAAATCGCTTTCTGGGGGGTTATACGCGCTCTGATGCGTAAATATAACCAGTTTAATCCAATGAACACTCCGGAATAGTGAAATAGGCTTAACATACCTTAAATAACCTTTACATAACTTAGAAATAAGTTTTAAAGGCTTTGGTATGGCAAAAACAAGTTAATTCGCTTACAGGGACTAAACTTGACAAACTGCGAAAGTATGGCAATTTGAACTGTAACAGACATTCTGGAACATGACCATAAGTTAAACACACCTTAAATATCCTTTATATAGCTTAGAAATAGGCTTTGAGGGGGTGTGCTAAAATAAACTTTTGGGTCATTCAGGGACTAAAAGTGTCAAAAAGTGCATAAGTTTGCATTTTCGCGCATAACTTACGTTCTGAATACACCCGGACATCCAAAAATTTATGTAAGCACTAAAATATTTTATTTTAGTGTTTGGCATAAGAAAAATTCATTCGTTTTTCGCGCTTATGCGCATTCCATCGTAATTAACCGAACAACGCAATCGTACGTCCAAACGAACCGACATCCAAGATATTTTTGAGCACATTTTAAGTTCCCTATACTTAACTTCATTTTAGAGCTTTGAAATGGGGTTAACGGGGCTTAAACGTGTCAAAAATGCGTCAAATAGCAAGTTTGGAGCTTCAGGGGCCTGTTCTGCCATTTTCCAAACTTTCTGGTCTGCAGGTCCTTGCGCACCTCAACACAAATTGTGTTATGGTGCGCAAGCAGGGGCCAAATGCAGCAACTTGTATTTAACAGCCTGTTTCCATCCCTTAAACCCTCCAAAGGCCAATGCCACTTGTCAATAACTGGTGGTGGGAGCAAAATGAGTTACCACAACATTCCGACAAGTGTACGGGCGAGATCAAGGCACGTTATCCAAGAAACGATCCTAACGGTGAACCAAAAACTATAAATACCCATCCATCCCCATTGCAAAACCTACATTTGATCTGAGTTTTTCTCTAAGTGGTTGTGATTTCTCACTTCCTACCTGAGATTACTTGGAATCAAATCTTGCGGGGACCCTTTGTAAGCGTTCCTTCGTTCTTTTATTGCTTTTCGAGTTCGAAAGTCAAACTTTGTTTGACTTTCTGCATTGACCAGTTTATGGTCAATGCGAAGTTCGTTTGAACTTCATAACGTGAGCGTAATCACGATGGTTATAGTCCCTAGTGACTATACCTACTGATTACCACGTTATCTAGGCTCAGTGACGAGTCGTAGTTTAGGCCAAAATGCGCATTCTTGCGTATTTTGTAGCCAAACTACTCTTAGGTATCAAAACCGTTTGTTTTGATACCAAACCTGTTTTCTAAACTTAGTTAAGCATGTTTTAGCATGCTTAGCTCGTCACTTTTAGTTTAGTGCTTATATAGGGTCGTAAGGTAAGCGATCTAAACAATCGCTTATACTTTCGAACCCGACCCATTTGGTTGATCATTAGGATCCGACCAAATACATTAGGTGACCATAGTATACAGGGAATAACCTTCTGAGGTTATACCTTATGGTCGCTTCGTTTAAGTAGTTGTATGATAGGTAGTTTATATGCCTTAGCTAAATTACCAAAATACCCCTTTGATGCCAAAATTCATTTTAAACATATGTAACATAACTTTTGACATCTAAACTGATTTGACAACAATATTAGACATGTTAAGGCATATGTTACTTGTCATAGGACTAGTTAAGCGGTCCGAACGCGTTTCACGCGAACGACGCGTTAAAGTAGCATAAGCTACCTAAACGGGTCGTAATGGGTCGTAAGCACTTAGGTTAGGTTTCATTTAGTATGTAGGCTTTGTTAAACCATATGACACAAATCTCCATACTCGTTTGGTTTACGAACCCTCATTCTATCTAAATCCTCCGACTTAGGTCCGGTTTATTAACATATTTACCTATATTAGGTGTCTTTTGATTCCGTGATCTCTAGCATTGCTTGGTGGTTATCTTAGGACTTCTGAGCAATCTCAAGTGAGTACATAGTTCCCCTATTTTACTGTTTTCCAAACTGTTTTGGGGTGAAGCATGTGTACCTATGTGTTATTTTCATGATTTCAAAGTATAATTGATTATACATGTTATTACTTATCTTTTGACAAACTAAATGACTATCTATGGTTTAAACACTGATTTCTCAAAGAACATAAAATAAAAATGTTGAATTGTACTTATTTTAAGTTCGCCAGACCGATTGTTAGTATGATATAGCGCTATAGGACTAGACACCCCATTCCTGTTGTCATGGAATGTCTGAAACCAATTTGTTTCTCCGTCCAAATAGGGATTGCCTTTGTGGTATCCCTATAGTCTCAAAGGTGTATTTTGATGCACTAGGTCTGAATGAATTCTTAAATCACACTTTTAAAGTATATTTTGATATACTCCCAAAAAGTATAGTTTGATATACTCTCATGTGTGGTATGGTACAGAACCAACATATATATTTTATCAACAAACCAAAACATATTTTTATATGTTAATTATAAAAACCAAAGCATATTTTGATATGTTATTTATGAAACCAAAACATAGTTTAATATGTTATTTACAAATCCAAAGTATACTTTTAATATGCTACTATAAGGTTATTCGTTTAACCTTACATTATTATACAAAGCATAACTTTTGATTTATTCAAACACTTTGTTTTGTACATTTTTACTTGTGGTTTAAGAAATCTCATTTTACTTACCATACATAACTTTTGTTTACACATTACATGGTTTACATTTAACTTGAGTTATACAATAACATTGGACTATTGGTTTAAACATGAACATTCTATATTGATGGTTTGGTTTGAGTAAGTGACTTAAGTAACGAGGCGTGTGTAATATGATACAAGCATGGTGGATACGCCGCTGGTACTTCCTATATATAAGTGTTTGTATGGTATTACATATCGTAGCATTATTTGAATCATTTCAATTTAAGTCATATAACATTTTTTACAAATAACATACTTTTCATAAGACATTGTTTTACAACAACTTATCTTATACAAACTCATTTTACATGGTTATTCATTTAACCATACATTATTCTCTTATTTATACATATCATCTGAACTTATTGTTTTTAAAATAATTTAAAAAAACAAAACATTTTACAAGGATCATGACTGACTTTTGTTAAACAACTCTTTCTAAACTTATAAGTCATGAATCCTATATTCACAAAACCTATGTATCTCACAGACATTTTTATGCTGACGTATCTATTTTTTTACACATGTTTCAGGTACTGCTTTGCAATGATTGTTGATACATGCTACATTTAGGATGGACTCGTGCCTTAGCAAATTTAAAACTTGGAAGATAATAGTTGTACTTATTTGATTGTATTAAAACAATGAGTTCATTTATTCAATAAAACAGAATTTATTTATTCCATGGTTATGAAACAATGATTCTGTTACAACACTCCCCGATGTTTCCGCCACGTCTAGTTGCTTTACGTGGTCGGGGTGTGACATTACGTAATTATGGATGCATACATAATTTTGAAGTTCAGTGCACAGAAACCTCGGTAAGACTTATTATTTGTAAGAACCGATAGTGACAGCCATAACGAAATGTGAACAATGTAATAGAGGTACGGTGGACGCACCAATGACGCTTTATCTACTTGTATATAAGTATCCCTCTCACATTGCAAGCATGATGTTATTGTAAAGTTACTAGAAGTTCAGGACTCTAACCAGTGTTGTTTGTTCTTTTCAACTTCATGTTTCAGGCTCTCACAAGTTTCCTCTGAATAAATTTCGGGACGAAATTTCCTAAAGTAGGGGAGACTGTGACACCTGGGTCACTGCGACCATCAAACAAATACCAAACTAATGAAATATTGTATTTCATACTTGGGACTTGTATAAATATGTGTATCATTTGCACATATCAATTCTTGTTCGATTTCAAGCTTTAAATCGCTTTCTGGAAGGTTATACGCGCACTGATGCGTAAATATAACCAGTTTAATGCAACGAACACTCTGGAATAGTGAAATAGGCTTCACATACCTTAAATAACCTTTACATAACATAGAAATAAGTTTTGAAGGGTTTGGTATGGCAAAATCAAGTTAATATCGCTTACAGTGACTAAATTCGACAAACTGCGAAAGTATGCCGATTTGAACTCTAACAGACATTCCGGAACATGACCATGAGTTAAACATACCATAAATATCCTTTACATAGCTTAGAAATAGGCTTTGAGGGGTTCGGTGTGCTAAAATAAACTTTTGGGTCATTCAGGGACTAAAAGCGTCAAAAAGTGCACAAGTTTGCATTTTCGCGCATAACTTACGTTCTGAATACATCCGGACATCCAAAAATTTATGTAAGCACTAAAATATTTTATTTTAGTGTTTGGCATAAGAAAAATCCATTCGTCACGCAATTTGAATCGTTTTTCGTGCGTATGCGCATGCCGTCGTAATTAAGCAAACATCGCGATCGTACGACCAAACGAACCGACATCCGGCATATTTTTGAGCATGTTTCATGTCCACAATGTTTAGGCATCATTTTAGGGCCTTAAAGTTGGCTTAACGATCCTTAAACATGTCAGAAATGGCCTTAATACACAACGGGGACTGAAATGGAAACTTTGGAAACTGTTGCTGATCAGAAGGAACTTGGCGTGACACCTAGCCCCCTTGGCGTCACGCGAGGCCCTTTCAGATCAGCAAAAGTCATTTAACAGCTGTTAACAGCTCTTATACACCCCAAAGGCCAATGCCACATGTTAATCCCTGATGTTGGGGGGCCATTTTGAGTTACCACAAGTTTGCAACAAGTGTAGGGACAAGATCAAAGCACGGTATTCGAGGAACGATCCTAACGGTGGTCCATTTCCTATAAATACCCACCAACATCACTTGCAAAACCCACACAAATCTGATCTCAAAGCTCTAAGTTGAAGCCACTACTTCATACCTGAGCTATTCGATCAATATTTACTAGCGGGGACCCTTTGTAAGTGTTCCTTCGTTCTTTTATCGCTTTTCTAGTCCGAAAGTCAAACTATGTTTGACTTTCTACGATGACCAGTTTATGGTCAACACGAAGTTCGGTTGAACTTCAAAACGTGAGCGTAATCACGATGGTTATAGTCTCTTGTGACTATACCTACTGATTACCACGTTATCTAGGCTCAATGACGAGTCGCAGTTTCGGCCAAAATGCGTGTTATTGCGTATTTTGTAACCAAAATACTTTTAGGTATCAAAACCATTTGTTTTGATACCAAACCTGTTTTCTAAACTTAGTTAAGCATGTTTTAACATGCTTAGCTTGTCACTTTCAGTTTAGTGCTTATATAGGGTTGTAAGGTAAGCGATCTAAACAATCGCTTATACTTTCGAACCCGACCCGTTTGGTCGATCATTAGGATCCGACCAAACACATTAGGTGACCATAGTATATAGGGAATAACCTTCCGAGGTTATACCTTATGGTCGCTTCGTTTAAGTAGTTGTATGATAGGTAGTTTATATGCCTTAGGTAAATTACCAAAATGCCCTTTTAACGCCAAAATTCATTTTAAGCATATGTAACATAACTTTTCGTATCTAAACTGATTTAGTAACAATGTTAGACATGTTAATTCATATTTTACTTATCATAGGACTAGTTAGGCGTTCCGAACGCGTTTTACGCGAACGACGCGTTAAAGTAGCATAAGCTACCTAAACGGGTCGTAATGGGTCGTAAGCACTTAGGTTAGGTTTCATTTTAGTATGTGGGCTTTGTTAAACCATATTACATGAGTTCCCATACTCATTTGGTTTACGAACCCTCATTCTATCCAATCCTCCGATTATAGGTCCGGTATATTAACATAGTTACCTATATTAGGTGCCGTTTGATTCCGTGATCTCTAGCATTGCTTGGTGGTTATCTTAGGACTTCTGAGCAATCTCAAGTGAGTACATAGACCCCTCTTTTACTGTTTTCAAACTGTTTTGGGGTGAAAAACATGTGACTACTTGTTACTTTCATGCTTTCCTGTTTTCACATCATATACTTGCTATGTTCATTAGTACATTTATAGTACATGATTTCATTGTGTTTTTGCTATGTATGCCCATTGTGTGCATACTTAGTACATCGTTTTACATTACATTTCATGCTATGTATGCCCATTGTGTGCATACTTAGTACATTGTTTTACATTACATTTCATGCTATGTATGCCCATTGTGTGCATACTTAGTACATCGTTTTACATTACATTTCATGCTATGTGTCACACCCCGACCACGTAGAACATACAAAACGTGGCGGAAACATCGGGGAGTGTTGTAACAGAATTAATGTTTCACAACCATGGAAATTAAAGTTCGTTTTATTAATCAACCATACAAGTTTACATTGTTTTAAACAAGAAACAAAGAGTACATAACATAAATTAACTAGTTCTTGTCTCGTTTTAAGTCACTAAGGCACAGGTCCGCCTAAGTATGTCTTGATAAGTCCTATGCATCATCTCCTGAAAACACATGTGAAAATAGGTACGTCAGCATAAAAATGCCTGTGAGATGCATAGGTTTTGTGAAAATAAGATTCATGACTTATGTTTGAGAAAATGTTTAGTCATGAACCTTGTAATTTGCTTTGTCTTGTAAATCATTTGAAAAACGATAAGATCAGATGATATGTATAAATAAGAGAATAATGTATGGTTAAATGAATAACCATTGTAAAATGAGTTTGTATAAGTTAAGTTGCTTGTAAAACAATGTATTGTGAAAAGTATGTTATTTGTATAAAATGTTATATATCTCAAACTGAAATGATTCAAATAACGCTACGATATGTAATACCATACAAACACTTATATATAGGAAGTACCAGCGGCGTATCCACCATGCTTGTATCATATTACACACGCATCGTTACTTAATCACTTAATCAAACCAAACCACCAAAGTAATGTTTAACAATTGTAGAAATGTTTATGTATGGTCAAATACGGTTCACACGGTTCACAGATACAACCGGTTCACAGATACAAACGGTTCACAGATACAAACGGTTCACAGATATAAACGGTTCACAGACACAAACGGTTCACAGATACAAACAGTTAACAGATACAAACGGTTCACAGATACAAACGGTTCACATAGTCAAATGATTTATAAACGGTTCAAAATGTAATATAATGTGTTCATATACTGGGTGAGCATATGCAACAAAATGTAATGTAAAACAATGTACTAAGTATGCACACAATGGACATACATAGCATAAAATGTAATGAAATCATGTACTATAATGTACTAACGAACATAGCAGGTATATGATGTGAAAACGGGAAAGCATGAAAGTAACAAGTAGGCACATGTGTTCCACCCCAAAATGTTTGGAAAAGAGTAAAAGAGGGGTCTATGTACTCACTTGAGATTGCTTAGTAGTCCTCTAGTAACAACCAAACAATGCTAGAGATCGCGGATATCAAACGGCACCTAATATAGGTAACTATGTTAATAACCGGACCTAAATCGGATGATTGGATAGAATGAGGGTTCGTAAACCAAACGAGTGTGGAGACTCGTATAATATGGTTTAACAAAGCCTACATACTAAATGAAACCTAACCTAAGTGCTTACGACCCGTTTAGGTAGCTTATGCTACTTTAACGCGTCGTTCGCGTAAAACGCGTTCGGACCGCCTAACTAGCCTTGTGATAAGTAACATATGCCTTAACATGTCTAATATTGTTGTTAAATCAGTTTAGATGTCAAAAGTTATGTTAAATATGTTAAAAATGAATTTTGGCATCACAGGGGTATTTTGGTAATTTACCTAAGGCATATATACTACCCATCATACAACTACTTAAACGAAGCGACCATAAGGTATAACCTCGGAAGGTTATTCCCTATATACTATGGTCACCTAATGTGCTTGGTCGGATCCTAATGATCGACCAAACGGGTCGGGTTCGAAAATATAAGCGATTGATTAGATCGCTTACCTTTACGACCCTAGACAAGCACAAAACTAAAAGTGACGAGCTAAGCATGCTAAAACATGCTTAACTAAGTTTAGAAAACAGGTTTGGTATCAAAACAAACGTTTTTGATACCCATAAGTAGTTTGGTTACAAAATACGTATGAATACGTATTCTGACCGAAACTACGGCTCGTCACTGAGCCTAGATAACGTGGTAATCAGTAGGTATAGTCACTAGGGACTATAACCATCGTGATCACGCTCACGTTATGAAGTTCAAATGAACTTCGCATCGACCATAAACTGGTCAATGCAGAAAGTCTAACAAAGTTCGACTTTCGGACTCGAAAAGTAATAAAAGAACGAAGGAACACTTACGAAGGGTCCCCGAATGCTAATCTAGATCAAAATAGCTCAGGTATGAAACAAAGGTTTCAACTTAGAGCACAAATGATCAGATTCTTGTGAGAAATGAAGTGAAATGTGTGGGTATTTATAGATTTCAGTCCACCGTTAGGATCGTTTCTTGGAGAAGAGGGAATGATCTAGCCCGTACACTTGTCTCAATGTTGTGGTACTGATTTTTGGCCACCATAAGAGTTTAACAAGTGGCACTTGACCTTTGGAGAATGTTTAGGGGCAGATAACAGCAGCCAAAAATGATTTGCTGCATCTGGACACTGCTTGCGCACCGTAACAAATAACCCTTACGGTGCGCAAGGGCCAAGTTTGGCAGATTTACCATTTTGGTCCCTGCAGCCCAGAAACTTGTATTTTGATGCATATTTGACACTTTTAAGCCCCGTTAACCTCATTTCAAAGCTATAAAATGAAGTTAAAGTATAGGGAACTCAAAACATGCTCAAAAATATTTTGGATGTCGGTTCGTTTGGCCGTACGGTTGATTTGTTCGGTTAATTACGACGGAATGCGTATAAGCACGAAAAACGATCCAAATGGCGTGACGAATGGATTTTTCTTATGCCAAACACTAAAATAAAATATTTTAGTGCTTACATAAATTTTTGGATGTCCGGATGTATTCAGAACGTGAGTTATGCGCGAAAGTGCAAACTTGTGCACTTTTTGACGCTTTTAGTCCCTGAATGACCCAAAAGTTTATTTTAGCATACCGAACCCCTCAAAGCCTATTTCTAAGCTATGTAAAGGATATTTATGGTATGTTTAACTTATGGTCATGTTCCGGAATGTCTATTACAGTTCAAATTGGCATACTTTCGCAGTTTGTCAACTTTAGTCCCTGTAAGCGATTTAACTTGATTTCACCATACCAAACCTTCCAAAACTTATTTCTAAGTTATGTAAAGGTTATTTAAGGTATGTTAAGCCTATTTCACTATTCCGGAGTGTTTGTTGCATTAAACTGGTTATATTTACGCATTAGTGCGCGTATAACCTTCCAGAAAGCGATTTAGAGCTTGAAATCGAACAAGAGTTGATATGTGCAAAAGATACACATATTTATACAAGTCCAAAGTATGAAATACAATATTTCATTGGTTTGGAATTTGTTTGATGGTTGAAGTGACACAGGTGTCACAGTCTCCCCTACTTTAGGAAATTTCGTCCCGAAATTTATTCGTAGGAGTCTATTTGTGACTTTATGTCAAATAATCACCAGAGATATGTAAGGCATAATCCTGTCATTTCCTTAACGGACATTCTTCAGAACGAAAATGAACAGACGAAGTCATTATCCTCAATGAGTATTCTTCAGAAGCGGAAATGAAGGAATAATCAAACGGGGATTCATTTTCTCAACGGGAAATCTTCAGAAACTTAAAATGAACTTGCGGAGTCATTTTCAACGGTGCTTCATCAGAAATGGAAATGAAAAGGAGAAACAAACGGATATTCATTTCCTCAACGGACAATCTTCAGAAACTTAAAATGAACTTACGGAGTCATTTTCAACGGTGCTTCATCATAAATGGAAATGAAAAGGAGAAACAGACGGATATTCATTTCCTCAACGGACAATCTTCAGAAACTTAAAATGAACTTACGGAGTCATTTTCAACGGTGCTTCATCAGAAATGGAAATGAAAAGGAGAAACAAACGGATATTCATTTCCTCAACGGACACATCTTCAGAAACGAAAATGAACAAACGGAGTCATTTTCAACGGGTGCTTCATCAGAAATGGAAATGAAAAGGAGAAACAAACGGATATTCATTTCCTCAACGGACAAATCTTCAGAAACGAAATTGAACAAACGGAGTCATTTTCAACGGGTGCTTCCTCGGAAATGGAAATGAAAAGGAGAGACAAATGGATATTCATTTCCTCAACGGACAATCTTGAGAAACGAAAATGAACAAACGGAGTCATTTTCAACGGGCGCTTCCTCGGAAATGGAAATGAAAAGGATAGACAAACGGATATTCATTTCCTCAACGGACAATCTTCAAAAACGAAAATGAACAAACGGAGTCATTTTCAACGGGTGCTTCCTCAGAAATGGAAATGAATAGAGTTAACTTCTAGGCACATGACAAGGCTCACTGTGGTTTCTGTGCACTAAATTCCATAATTATGTATGCATCCATAATTACGTAATTCCTTGCACAGTCCACACAGTTTGTCTTGTAATGTTCATAAGCACATAATCACATAGTTGTTTAACTTGGTTATTAATTTGTTATTAATTTGTTATCGATTGAGAACGGATATGGAAACCAGTCAATTGACTTCAATGTCCTCTAGGATTTATCTGAAAAGATAGGAAGATCTCTCAAAAATTCAATTTTGTTTTCAAAGAAATGTAATATTCGAATTAAGGAACACAACAATTTTAGGATTTACGGAAATACCCTTAGGTACCCTATTAAGGATTTATAGTGGTACTTTGGGTATTCGTCCAGTGTTGTAACTTGCGCCTTGTACTTCGTTTTCCTTAGAAGAAACGGGTACTTAGGAATTTCGTGGAAAATGCAAGAGATCATAAAGTGGAAGAAAGTCTGGGGGTAGTCTGTTCTTCAAGGAATACGGTTCCTTGATTGTCGGTATTGTAAGAGATATGTTGTTTATACATACAACCACATAAATACATTGCAATGTAAATAAAAGATTTATTTATAAACAATGATAACAACTGTTTCATGGACCATGACAACAAAAGAAAATAATACATAAGACGTAATTATTTCTAAACGATGTTGTCGGTCAGATGCTCATCCCTGTGCTGGATTTGCATTAGCAATCTTTAGGCAATTTCTTTCGAAATGACCCATCTCGCCACAGTTGAAGCAAGAACTTGGTAGAAAACGACCTTGAGCGGTATTGTTGCCAGCTTGGTTTGGTGCAGCTGCAGCTGGGCAGACTCTTGCTGTATGGCCTATAATCCCACAAGTTTGGCATTTGCGGCACTTTACATTGGCATGATGATGGAGGCTACATTGGTTTCACAAGGGTGCAGTTCCATTGTATGGCTTCCTAGCAGGGGGTTGAGCTGGTTGGTTGGGGACGGCTTGATCATTGTGAGTAACCATGGCAAAGTTCTGAGAAGCCTTTTGCTTCTTTGACTTCTTAGGGGATCCAGTCTGTTCATCCATGGTCTTTGATTCCTCGATTGGGTTCGATTCCTCGACCGGTTTCTTGTCACCTTTTCGGAAAAGTTTACCTTTCCTGATCTTTGATTCAGTCAAGGTTGCAGATAGCTCAATGGCCTGTCTAACTGTAGTAGGGTTGCTTCCAGTCACAATGTCTTGTATTGAGTCAGGGAGACCATCAATGTACTTTTCGATTGCCTTATCCAAAGGCGTGACCATGTTTGGGCATAACAGACTTAACTCCTCATAACGGTCCGTGTAGGCTCGATGCTCACCGCTGTCTTGCTCAAGATTATCGAATTCCCTTTCCAAGGCCCTGATCTCATGACGAGGACAAAATTCCTTCATCATAAGGGCCCTAAGTTCAGCCCATGTCTGTGCTAGAGCAACTTCTGCACCACGGTCTCTCATGACCCCGTTCCACCACGTAAGGGCTCTCTTCTGGAACACACTCGAAGCAAACTCGACCTTGCGAGTGTCAGGACACTGCACGTGGCGGAAAGTATTCTCAATGCTCTCGAACCATTGAAGAAGCCCAGTCGCTCCCTCAGAACCGCTAAACTTGAGTGGTTTCGCCGAGTTAAAACTCTTGAAATTGCATGGACCATTGTTGTTGTTGTTGTTGGCTTGATTCCATTGAGCAAAGAGGTTTGGGAATTGAGCAGCCATTTGTTGTGCAATGATTTCTGCCAGTTCGGCAGTCGCTATCTGGTTTTCGCGTCGAGGAGGCATTCTAAAAGAGGAAACATGAAAGGAAACGAGTGAGAGAATTAGACGAAAAGAATGAGATGAAACAAATCTGATGAAAGTAAGGATAGTGGTCATTTGTTTGTTACTACAAAGCAACAAACGACCCCGGTGATTAATCAAAGTAAATAGGTCAAAAATAATGTATCGCGAAGACATGCTCGCCTATAAGTGAACACTCATCCCAAGAATTCCCAGGTAAGCACAACTAGTCTTGCGTCTGATGAGATGTATACGAAGTGCTTGCCTAGCCAGAAAACCCAGAATACAGGCATTCACCCTTCCAGTTTGCACGTGTTCACATTATTTAAAACCCAAAACCTTGACGAGATTTTGAAAATTCAAAGGGGTTCAAAACCATATAACAGAGGGTTCAAAACCTTACAATAGAGGGTTCAAAACCTTGTAATCAATCATCCTAGAACAGATGATTAGTTTTCAAAGCGGTTTTGAAATTTATGTTCTTGTTGTGGTAGTCGCCTAAGGATAGGTGACGGTATTGTTTTATGACTAAACGCAAGTAAACTCGCGTTAGGGTCCTAGAAAGGTTATAGACTAGGTCAAAGCATTACTAATAACCTAATTCCCTATAACCATTGCCTCTGATACCATCTTTTCTGTCACACCCCGGCCACGTAGAACATACAAAACGTGGCGGAAACATCGGGGAGTGTTGTAACAGAATTAATGTTTCACAACCATGGAAATTAAAGTTCGTTTTATTAATAAACCATACAAGTTTACATTGTTTTAAACAAGAAACAAAGAGTACATAACATAAATTAACTAGTTCTTGTCTCGTTTTAAGTCACTAAGGCACAGGTCCGCCTAAGTATGTCTTGATAAGTCCTATGCATCATCTCCTGAAAACACATGTGAAAATAGGTACGTCAGCATAAAAATGCATGTGAGATACATAGGTTTTGTGAAAATAAGATTCATGACTTATGTTTGAGAAAATGTTTAGTCATGAACCTTGTAATTTGCTTTGTCTTGTAAATCATTTGAAAAACGATAAGATCAGATGATATGTATAAATAAGAGAATAATGTATGGTTAAATGAATAACCATTGTAAAATGAGTTTGTATAAGTTAAGTTGCTTGTAAAACAATGTATTGTGAAAAGTATGTTATTTGTATAAAATGTTATATATCTCAAACTGAAATGATTCAAATAACGCTACGATATGTAATACCATACAAACACTTATATATAGGAAGTACCAGCGGCGTATCCACCATGCTTGTATCATATTACACACGCATCGTTACTTAATCACTTAATCAAACCAAACCACCAAAGTAATGTTTAACAATTGTAGAAATGTTTATGTATGGTCAAATACGGTTCACACGGTTCACAGATACAACCGGTTCACAGATACAAACGGTTCACAGATACAAACGGTTCACAGATATAAACGGTTCACAGACACAAACGGTTCACAGATACAAACAGTTAACAGATACAAACGGTTCACAGATACAAACGGTTCACATAGTCAAATGATTTATAAACGGTTCAAAATGTAATATAATGTGTTCATATACTGGGTGAGCATATGCAACAAAATGTAATGTAAAACAATGTACTAAGTATGCACACAATAGACATACATAGCATAAAATGTAATGAAATCATGTACTATAATGTACTAACGAACATAGCAGGTATATGATGTGAAAACGGGAAAGCATGAAAGTAACAAGTAGGCACATGTGTTCCACCGCAAAATGTTTGGAAAACAGTAAAAGAGGGGTCCATGTACTCACTTGAGATTGCTTAGTAGTCCTTGAGTAACAACCAAACAATGCTAGAGATCGCGGATATCAAACGGCACCTAATATAGGTAACTATGTTAATAACCGGACCTAAATCGGATGATTGGATAGAATGAGGGTTCGTAAACCAAACGAGTGTGGAGACTCCTATAATATGGTTTAACAAAGCCTACATACTAAATGAAACCTAACCTAAGTGCTTACGACCCATTACGACCCGTTTAGGTAGCTTATGCTACTTTAACGCGTCGTTCGCGTAAAACGCGTTCGGACCGCCTAACTAGCCTTATGACAAGTAACATATGCCTTAACATGTCTAATATTGTTGTTAAATCAGTTTGGATGTCAAAAGTTATGTTACATATGTTAAAAATGAATTTTGGCATCACAGGGGTATTTTGGTAATTTACCTAAGGCATATATACTACCCATCATACAACTACTTAAACGAAGCGACCATAAGGTATAACCTCGGAAGGTTATTCCCTATCTACTATGGTCACCTAATGTGCTTGGTCGGATCCTAATGATCGACCAAACGGGTCGGGTTCGAAAATATAAGCGATTGATTAGATCGCTTACCTTTACGACCCTAGACAAGCACAAAACTAAAAGTGACGAGCTAAGCATGCTAAAACATGCTTAACTAAGTTTAGAAAACAGGTTTGGTATCAAAACAAACGGTTTTGATACCCATAAGTAGTTTGGTTACAAAATACGTATGAATACGTATTCTGACCGAAAGTACGGCTCGTCACTGAGCCTAGATAACGTGGTAATCAGTAGGTATAGTCACTAGGGACTATAACCATCGTGATCACGCTCACGTTATGAAGTTCAAACGAACTTCGCATCGACTATAAACTGGTCAATGCAGAAAGTCAAGCAAAGTTCGACTTTCGGACTCGAAAAGTAATAAAAGAACGAAGGAACACTTACGAAGGGTCCCCGAATGCTAATCTAGATCAAAATAGCTCAGGTATGAAACAAAGGTTTCAACTTAGAGCACAAATGATCAGATTCTTGTGAGAAATGAAGTGAAATGTGTGGGTATTTATAGATTTCGGTCCACCGTTAGGATCGTTTCTTGGAGAAGAGGGAATGATCTAGCCCGTACACTTGTCACAATGTTGTGGTACTGATTTTTGGCCACCATAAGAGTTTAACAAGTGGCACTTGACCTTTGGAGAATGTTTAGGGGCAGATAACAGCAGCCAAAAACGATTTGCTGCATCTGGACACTGCTTGCGCACCGTAACAAATAACCCTTACGGTGCGCAAGGGCCAAGTTTGGCAGATTTACCATTTTGGTCCCTGCAGCCCAGAAACTTGTATTTTGATACATATTTGACACTTCTAAGCCCCGTTAACCTCATTTCAAAGCTATAAAATGAAGTTAAAGTATAGGGAACTCAAAACATGCTCAAAAATATTTTGGATGTCGGTTCGTTTGGCCGTACGGTTGATTTGTTCGGTTAATTACGACGGAATGCGTATAAGCACGAAAAACGATCCAAATGGCGTGACGAATGGATTTTTCTTATGCCAAACACTAAAATAAAATATTTTAGTGCTTACATAAATTTTTGGATGTCCGGATGTATTCAGAACGTGAGTTATGCGCGAAAGTGCAAACTTGTGCACTTTTTGACGCTTTTAGTCCCTGAATGACCCAAAAGTTTATTTTAGCACACCGAACCCCTCAAATCCTATTTCTAAGCTATGTAAAGGATATTTATGGTATGTTTAACTTATGGTCATGTTTCGGAATGTCTATTACAGTTCAAATTGGCATACTTTCGCAGTTTGTCAACTTTAGTCCCTGTAAGCGATTTAACTTGATTTCACCATACCAAACCTTCCAAAACTTATTTCTAAGTTATGTAAAGGTTATTTAAGGTATGTTAAGACTATTTCACTATTCCGGAGTGTTTGTTGCATTAAACTGGTTATATTTACGCATTAGTGCGCGTATAACCTTCCAGAAAGCGATTTAGAGCTTGAAATCGAACAAGAGTTGATATGTGCAAAAGATACACATATTTATACAAGTACAAAGTATGAAATACAATATTTCATTGGTTTGACATTTGTTTTATGGTTGAAGTGACACAGGTGTCATACTATGTATGCCCATTGTGTGCATACTTAGTACATTATTTTACATTACATTCTATGCTATGTATGTCCATTGTGTGCATACTTAGTACATTTATTATTCATCACATGCTTACATTTTGGTATGATATTTGGTTTGTTTAAATGGGATAATGTACATTCATTAACACCGATCATGCCGCTCGGTAGTAGGTAGTGGTACCATAGGACTTGACAACTCCCATTCCTGAAATCCTGGGTTTGTTTGGATTGGAAGGAATGACCGAATCCGAATACATTTCTAGGTAGACCTTAGACTTTGTGCTAGGGTTTATTCTACAGTCGCAAGGCTTGGATGTATGAATTTTCACAATACTGCATAGATATTTATATCAGTATAGCATGCATTTGTTACACAAAACATAACTTTGATTTAAACCATGTTTTACTTCAATACCTTGTTTTATGCATTTTACATATGGTTTAGTTGATATATTTCACTTACCATACATGATATTTTGACATATACAATTCATGATTTACATTAGACATAAACATTTTGACATTGATATACACAATTCATGATTCACATTAGACATAAACATTTTGACATTGATATACATAAAACATTTTGACATTTGATTTTACATAAACATTTTTACTTTGGTGGTTTGGTTTGAGTAAGTGATTTAAGTAATGAGGCGTGTGTAATATGATACGAGCATGGTGGATACGCCGCTGGTACTTCCTATATATAAGTGCTTGTATGGTATTACATATCGTAGTGTTATTTGAATCATTTCAATTTAAGACATATAACATTTTATACAAATAATATACTTTTCACAAGACATTGTTTTACAAAACAACTTATCTTATACAAACTCATTTTACTTGGTTATTCATTTAACCATACATTATTCTCTTATTTATACATATCATCTGATCTTATTGCTTTTCAAATGATTTACAAGACAAAGCAAATTACAAGGTTCATGACTAAACATTTTCTTAAACATAAGTCATGAATTCTATTTTCACAAAACCTATGTATCTCACAGGCATTTTTATGCTGACGTACCTATTTGCACATGTGTTTCAGGATATGATGCATAGGATTTATCAAGATACACTTAGGCGGACTTGGGCCTTAGTGACAATAAAAGATGCAAGACTAGTTATTTATGTTATATTTCTTTGATTGTCAAGACATTGTAACTCTTTTAATGAATAAAACAATATTTCAATTTCCATGTGTTATGAAACAATGATTCTGTTACAACACTCCCCAACGTTTCCGCCACATTTTGTTGTTTTACGTGGTCGGGGTGTGACAATTTTTGGGACATGCGGGCTTCTATAGACGTTTCATTAAAGGTTTTAGTGTTATCACGAAACCTTTATGTAATTTGTTATTAAAAGATGTTCCATTTGACGTTACTGACGAATGTTTGCAAGCATTTACTGTTTTAAAGGAACATTTGGTGAAAGCTCCTATTTTGCAACCGCCGGATTGGTCAAAGCCATTCGAGATCATGTGTGACGCAAGCGACACTACAATTGGTGCAGTTTTGGGTCAACGAGTTGACAAAAATCCGGTGGTAATTTATTATGCAAGCAATACTTTATCCGAAGCGCAACTGAATTACACCACAACTGAAAAGGAATTACTAGCGGTGGTGTATGCTTTGGATAAGTTTCGTTCGTATATTTGGGGGAGCAAAGTGGTTGTCTACTCA
>JARYGA010005687.1:0-18243 GCA_030545235.1 Helianthus tuberosus
TTTGAGTCAGCAAGGATACAATCCTAAAGGGTCGGATTATTGAAAGATAATTAATTAAGTTATTAATGCATAATGTGGTAGGCCCCTCTTTTGAAGGCGACGTTACCCTCGGCTAAGTAGTCTGAGTCAGCATGGATACAGTCCTAAGTAGCTGGGTTAAAATATTAATAGTAGTTTAACTTATGAGGGGATCAAAGAGTTTGGACCCCCGCCATCCAATACCGTTAAGTATTGAAGGAGGTCCTACTAAATTTGACCCAGGTCCTTTGCAGGATCTATACACTGAACAATGGCAAGACTCTTACCAAACCGTTCCCTTAACCCTCGACCAGGTAGCCAACATACCTCCATATAGACCGTGGAGATATGAATGGTGAAAATCTTTTATTTTATATAGACAGTAAAATAATGCCAAGACACCATGGACAAACGATAAGGAAGAATCACCTTCAACATAAGAAACTAGTTATTAAAGTCAATAATACATAACCAATTAAAAAGTGCGAAAAGATTAAAAATAAAAAGTATTACACTAGACACTTTGTCTTCACCAAGTGATGTAAGAGACTTAGGCAAACATGGCCTTGATTGTCAAGAACTCTTACGATCAATCTTGGATCCCGAGATGACTCACACACTCTATGATGGACAATGGATGGTGGTGGTGGATGATGGTGTTATGGTGGTGGTGGGTGGTGGGTGGTGGGTGAAGTGTGAGAGAGGTGGTGTGCCAAGGGATGGTTTGAGCTTGAGCCAAGCACTCCTATTTATAGGCTGAACAGAAGCTCGGGCATGGCCCCGTGTCCATCCTCTTCTCTGTCTTCATTAATTGCTTTTGTCTGCATTAGTTGACCACGGTCCCGTGTCCGCTGGGCACGACCCCGTGTGCAGAAGCATATCTGTACTATCAAGATTTGCCTGGATTCTGCGAATCTTAAAGTTGACCACGGCCCCGTGTCCGCTGAGCACGGCCCCGTGGTGGGCGATGGAAGCTTCTACAACTTTGTCTTTTATGCTGGAACTTGGGTACGCCCCCGTGCTCATTGAGCACGGGGCGTGTTCAGCCTTCCTTTTCTTGTATTTATGTTAGATTTAGCTGCCTTTTTGCTTCTTTTGTTAATTTGAGCTCATTTAATCCTGAAAATACAAAAGGAAGACAAAAACACACTTTTTCTAACATTAGTACTCAAAAAGGGTTAGTTTTATGCCACAATTGATGTAATTTATATGTTGCATTTTGCACACATCACCCTCTAACTTTAATATTTCAGGACCATCATGTGCAGCAGATCTGGTACTGAGATTCTGGTAGCTCCAAGCACATGACTGGAGATAGGAGCTTACTTAGTAATTTTGTTTCAAAACTGGTTAAATTAGTCAACTTTGGGAATGGAGTAAAGGGGAGGACATTGGGGTATGGTTGTATAAAGTATGGATCATTGACCATCGAAAAAGTAGCCTTTGTAGAAGGCTTAAAGTACAATTTGCTAAGTTGTGGTCAATTTTGTGACAAAGGATTTTAGGTAACCTTCTTACCAGAAAATGTTTGCTAATTGGTCTAGATGACAACAAAATCTACTTAAGTGGAAAAAGAATAAGAAAGTCTATCTATTACTTTGATTTTAAAGAGGAAAATGAACATCCTCAGTTGTGCTTATTTTCAAAAAATAACAAAGGTAATAGTTGGCTGTGGCACAAAAGATTAGCCCACTTAAATTTAAAAAATCTAAGCAAATTAGCAAACAAAGGACTGTAGAAAGGATTACCTTTCATATCCTCAAAGAATGATAAGATATGTGAGGCTCGTATAATGGGTAAATAAAAAAGAAGCTCACATAAAACAATTTCTGAATCATCAATTTGACAAAATTTAGAACTTTTGCATATGGATCTTTGTGGACCAATAAGTACTGAAAGTTTTTCTGGATAGAAATACATTCTGGTCATTGTAGATGACTATTCTAGATACACTTGGGTAGAATTCTTGAGAAAGAAAAGTGAAACTCCAGCTCTGATCATAAATTTTATCAGAAAAATTTAAAATCTTTTAAAATTATCAGTTACAAGGATCAGAACAGATAATGGAACATAATTTAAAAACTCAAAACTTGAGAGCTTCCTTGTAAGTAAAGAAATCTCTCATGATTATTCTGCTCCAAGATCTCCACAACAAAATGGAGTGGTAGAAAGAAGAAACATACCTTGGTTGAAGCAGCCAGAACAATGCTTGCTCATGCAAAACTACTTACTCATTTTTGGGCAGAAGCAATAACAAATGCTTGTTTTACTCAAAACAGATCCATAATTAACAAGAGATTTCATAAAACACTCTACAACATCATAAATGGGAGAATACCAAATGTAAAATTTTGCACACATTTGGTTGTAGGTGTTTTGTTTTCAATGATTTTGAGAGTCTTAAAATTTTTGACAGAAAAGCAGAGAAAGGAAATTTTCTTGCTTATTCTTTGTCCTCAAAAGCCTATAGGATTTTTATCTTAAACACAAGGACAATCAGAGAAAGTTTGTATGTATCTTTTGATGATTCAACAGAAACATAAGTTTTTGATGAATACATGAAGGAAGTAAATCTTTCTGATAAACAAGAAAACTTGATATCTTTTTGAAACACTAATAGAAGAATTCCTAGGACATGATCGACATCTCTTAGAAAAGTCAATAGAACAATCATGTACTAACCCTGCAGGACAAGTGGAAGGTGTATCAGAAGTTATGATACAAAATCAGAATAATGCAAACACATCTGATAATCAAATTCTGATACATTCCATACAAATGAGGCAAATGATCAGGGGGAAACTTCATATCCATCAGAATCAATAACATTTCATAATAATCTCAGATGGATAAAAGGACATGTTCAATCAGACATCATTGGGAATCTAGAAGATGGTGTGAAAACAAGATCTGCTACAGCACATGAATGTGCATTTGCTGGGTTCTTGAGCATGATGGAACCTAAGTCTATCAAAGAAGCTCTGAATGACTCAGACTGGATTCAAGCAACGCAAGAAGAGCTTGATCAGTTTGAAAAGAGTCAAGTATGGAATTAGGTGCCAAAGCCAAATGACAAGTCTGTCATCGGCTCAAAATGGGTATTTAGAAACAAATCAGATAAACATGGCACAATAACAAGGAATAAAGCAAGGCTAGTGGTAAAAGGCTATTGTCAACAAGAAGGAATAGACTATGATGAAACCTTTGCACCAGTAGCCAGGTTAGAAGCAGAAAGACTTTTCCTTGCCTATGCAGCATCCAAAGATTTCAATGTATACCAAATGGATGTAAAATCTGCATTCCTAAATGGTAAGATTGAGGAAGAAGTGTATGTGCATCAACCAGAAGGCTTTGTTGATCCCAAATTTCAAAATCATGTTTATAGATTAAACAAAGCCTTGTATGGTTTGAAGCAAGCTCCTAGAGCATGGTATGAAACTCTCTCAAACTTCTTACTCAATTCTGGCTTCACAAATGGTACTATTGACACAACTCTCTTTTTTAAGACACATAAAGGTCACACTTTGTTAGTCCAAATCTATGTTGATGACATTATATTTGGATCAACAAATGAAAAATTTTGCAAAAAGTTTGAAAAATTAATGACCAGCCACTTTGAAATGAGCATGATGGGTGAGTTAACTTTTTTCTTAGGTTTACAAGTCAAACAAAGAAATGATGGAATATTTCTGAATCAATCTAAGTATGTAAAAACTATATTGAACAAATACTCACTTGAAAACTGCTCAATTTCAAAAACTCCCATGGCAACAGGGAATAAACTTGAATCTGATAAAGAAGGAAAATGTGTGGATATTAAAACCTATATAGGAATGATAGGATCAATGTTGTACTTAACTGCAAGCAGACTAGAAATTATGTTTGCTACATGTTTTCTAGCAAGATACCAATGTAGTCCTAAAGAGTCCCATCTAAAAGCAGTAAAAAGGGTTTTCAAATATCTTAAAGGCACATCAGATCTTGGTATCTAGTATCTAAAAGATACAAATCTAGGACTAATAGCATACACAGATGCAGATTATGCAGGATGCAAGATTGACAGAAAAAGCACATCTGGTGTGTGTCAAATACTGGGAGAAAAATTGGTGTGTTGGGCAAGCAAGAAACAAAATTGTGTTGCAACATCAACAGCTGAATCTGAATATGTAGCTGCAGCAAGTTGCTATTCACAAGTACTACGGATGCAAACGCAGCTGAAGGATTATGAAGTAAATCTGACAAAGATTCCAATTCCATGTGACTCAAAGAGTGCTATTGCAATAACAGAAAATCCAGTTCATCACTCTAGAACCAAACACATAGATGTTAGATATCACTTCATCAAGGATCATGTTGAAAAAAGTAACATAGAAATGTACTTTGTTCCAACAGAAAGCCAAATTGCTGATATTTTCACAAAACCTCTTGATGAAAAGAGACACAATTTTCTGGTCAGCAAACTAGGCATGGGTAACATAAAAGATGCAGAAGTTACAGAAAACACTCAGTCACAAAAAAGAAAATCAAATAGATGAATCCAAAAGAGATAATCAAAATGTAAACGAAAATTTTGATGACATTAAGAAAGATACATGGGAACAACAGAATTTCTAATAAAATTTATCAGAAAATCTGGTGAAACATAAGAAAATCTGATGAATCATCAGAAAATCTAATAACTTATCAGAAAATCTGATGAATCACCAGAAAGGTGGATAACTTATCATAAAATCTGATAAATCATCAGATACATTATTGATTATCAGAAAATCTGATGGATTTCATATTTTTTAGTTCACATCTCATACTTATATGACTATATGTTAGTAGATAGTTGTTTTTGAATTTTTTTTTCCACCTTAAATGTATTAAAAATAAGTATAAATAATAAAATCAAAAAAAGGGAAAAGCCACTTGCATTAATAGTTCAAAGCCATAGGGAAAATCAATCGTCAGAGACAATATTTTCTGAACAAAATTCATTTCTCTTCTACTTCCAAAACATGCTTTGTCATCTCTCTTAGAGAGGCATAATGAGACACATGGGCACAAAAATGATTAGGGGCTATAAAATGTAGCCGCCTAGTTAATAAATGCACAATCACTTCATCGCACAAACCGGGGCTCAAACCCTGCTACACGCTTCTGATGGAAAATCTAAAACATTCAATGAAGAGAAATAATAAAAAGATAAGGAAATCTTGAGTTGTTAATACCATTTATGGCAAAACTATCATTTTCACCTGTATAAATTAACAAACTCCTGAAGACTTTCCTCATCACAACTACCACTTCAAACTTTTCAGAAAAATCTCAAAATCTCCTTTCAAAACCCTAAAAATGGCACAGCTAAAATGAGGAGCCAAGACTTTCCACTTACTCTCTACCCCACTCACAATATAAGAGTAAGATCCAAACTCGATGGCCCTGCATGGGAAGGATGCAAGGTGGTGTACAATATGCTGATGCAAAGTCCTCTAGGCTATGCTTTATCAGCATATATCTGGATTCACCCCACACTTCTCCATTCTGGTGGAACACGCAGACTATCTTCAGCGGGACAAAGGTGTGGATAAGCAGTATAATGTTGGGAAGGGAAATCATCTTAAGTGAGGAAACTATTAGAGCTGCCCTCCAACTTAATGAGGACACCGATATTTACCTTCTTCACCAGAGGAAAACTAGATCAAACCCTTATGAAGATGGGTCATCAAACACCCAACCATTCTAGGCAGATCAGTAGATCGGGCTTCATTCCTCCATGGCAATATCTGGTGACACAGCTTGGTGTGTGCTTTTCAAGAAAGCATGGTCACTTCAATGAGCTGTCATACAAGCTGATGGAAGTTGTGCATGCAGTTGTACAGGAAACTCCCTACAACTTCTCCAAATATCTCATGAGAGATTTGGAGGCAAACATGCATAATAATCAACCCTACCTGATTTACCCTCGCTTTGTAATGAAGGTGATCACCAGTCAACTGGGCTTTGGAGTGTACCAATCTGGTATCCAAGGGCCCAAATCATTCTACAAGAGGACATGAATATTGCTTCCTTGGTGCCAACAAATCAACATACTGGTCGTACAACTTATTTGTGGATTTATATGTCACACCCTGAATTTTGCGGAAGCGTGATTATGGTGTGACTTTCTTAATACCATTGCATTCAATCATAACATCAACTATATGATAAAAACCATAGACTTGTCATCCATTAAATAAGTTTGAAAACATCACAACATTGTTTTAAAGCGTAGACTTCAAGTTCAAATTACAACCATACGAATTGTTTTAGAGTTCACTAAGGACTCATTAAAAGATACTAAATAAAATCCAAGGTTTGGAAGACGTGTCTCGTCCAGGAATAAGACACCCAACCCAAACCTCAAAACCATGGATGACATCTTTATTCACAATGCAGCATGAGACTTCCAACGCTCGCCAGATCCACTTACTAATTCCCTGAAATACATGTATTTTGAAAACATCAACAAAAGTTGAGCAAGTTCGTGTGTTTGTTTGTGTGTATGTATAACCTTTGAAATCACTGTAAGTATGTATGTAAGTTTATAAATCCCGGTATGAAAGCAACAAGGAAAAACAGATCACCAATGGGTTGCAAGGCCATTGATATGTGTGACGTGATGCAGGTAGCTCAAACCTAGCAGATTTTGCATCGGGCTTCCGGCTGTAAGACATAGTCTACCCATGGGCCAAACCCTGGTCCAACATGGGCGGGGCTCGCTATACCCAAATAGATCTATCACTCATGTCCCTCGGTCCTACTATGAGGATTGATGGCCTTAAGCGTTATGCCCACCACTCACATGATCTAAGTGTACCCTTCCTTAGCTAACCATACCAAATAGTAATGTATGTAAACAATTGTAACATGTATTTCACCCTCGAAGTTATAAAACTGAAAACAGTTAAAGAAAAAGGGGGAACACGAAACTCACAGTCTTGCGTCTTCAACAATCGTAACTCGAACTTCTCCGGTGAACACGACTACCTACAACGTACTAATGTCTATTAGACGGTCGGGTCGTGCCTTGACTTAGTGTTAACGTTTCTGAGTTACGTTTCTCTTACGCTTTTGATATTATTCCAAGTTATATAATTATTGTCAAAATAATTAATATTTTAACTCAAATTATATTTTTAAGTCTTGGAATAATTGTTAAACAATATTTTGTAATAATACTTCCTAAGTATTTATACTTGTATTTCCTTCCCAATGATGGGGGTATCTTATACATGCGTATTTTACCATATTTTGGGGGTCGTATTCCGGTGTGTATTTATACGTATCTTCATACTTAATTTCACATTTAATTATTCCGCAACATTAACTTTAATAAATATCCAATATATTCCCAAAATATATATTTTAAGGAATATTACTTAGAAAAATTATTCATAATTTTTTCCTTTGGCAAAAATATTTGTAGTTCCAAAATAACATATTTTCAAGTCTCACTTAGAAAATATTTATAAACTTATTTCCATCCAAAATAATGTATTTCAAGTTCACTCAAGAAAATATATATATTTTTCCCAAAAATAATATATCTTCTAATAATTCCAAAGAAAATATATATTTTTATACTTGTCAAAAATACTATATTTTTCCCTTGTCAAGATGTGATATACCCTTGAAGTAATTGTGAAAAACATATTTTCATTCCTTTGTATCCAAATACTATTTACCAAAATATATTTTGTGAACATATTTTCCGGAATATTTTGTAAGTTACATTTTGTTGTTCGGTTTTGCCAGTATTTTTGTGTGCAACTTGTATGCTTATTCCTTGTGATCTTGGTAATATTTTGGATTGTAATTTTTGGAATTTTGATGTGTTATATTATTTTAAGTCCTAAAATAACATAAATATTTCACAAAGTATACACATAATCACACATGTGTGTCTTCATTGTATATTTATATTCTAAATATATATTTATCCACTTTTATTTATAAAAACCAACCTCCAATATTTGTATTTTTGTAACCAAAAATTATGGCAAAGTTTATATGGAAAACACATGGTTAAAACACAGTTGTAAATATTTTAAAATATTTTTCTAAGTGTTAATATTTTTAGAAAATTTTGCCATAGTTTTCCCTAAAAATGGAGGTTTCCATGCTTTTAAGCATATCATTTTCTTTTGTAAAATTTCATCCCAATCAATTTACAATCAACTCTAAACAACTTATACTTACCAATCTTGCCAAAATCATGCTTATTCCACTACTTCATGAACTTGAAAGTTTATGAAAACTTGTAGTAACTTGGTAGTCTGTTTAGTGAGTTTAGTTATCCTTCAAAGTGTGGTTGTTTGTTTAAAAACATCATTCTTGAAAGATTTAGATGTTTACAACTTGTAATCATGTTTTTCAAAAATGTTTCTTAATGAAATTTTCTTGTTACATAAGTGTTTCTACACTTGCTTAACCACCAAAAATAGTGTTTGTTTATGTAAGAACCAAGTTCTAATAAAACTCATATTTTAAACTTGGTTCTTTTGGAAAACCATTCATAAATTTTAGATCTATATGATTATTAACTCACTTTGATTATTATTTTTCAAGAAACCAAAGTATTCTTCTCAAGTTCATGATTTAAGTGTGGATGATCTTTCATCCTACCACATTCTCACTTTCTCATCTTGCTAAACTATGTTTCTAATCATGATCTAGCAAGATGTTATGATGATCAACATCATTTCTACAAACAATCAAAGATCAACAAGCATACATCTCATAAACAACTTAGTTTCATCAAGATTACTTCATAAATCAAGCTTATGTTCAAGTTCCATGCTTATGTTCTTTAGTGTTCTTGATTATGATATTACTTTAACCACTCAAAATAGAAGTAATATGGAGTGTACAAGGATCTTACCACTAGCTCAAGACTAGGGGTGAATCAAGAGTAGAAATCAAGAGGATAAAAGCAATTAGAGAAGGTCCTTCAAGTTCCAAAGCCACGCTTCCTTGTATACCTCCTAGCACCTTTGTATGATCTTGGAATGGATAAAGAAAGTTGGATGATGATGGTGGTGGTGGTGGTGGTGGTGTGGCTAGTGTTCGGCCGAGAGTGGGAGCAAGAGAGGGAGAAAGATGAGTGTGTGTTAGTGTGTGAGAATTATGAGCTCAAGACCTTCCATAACATACTTATAACGATCATCCCTTATTAACTCATGTGTAACGTGTTCTAAAAAGCAAAACAAGATCCAATATAATAAGGAAATAAAATCTTGGAGGCATGGGGGTGAGGCATGGTCGTCCATAGGTGGGGGGGGGTAGAGTAGGCTTTAACTAGAATAGTCACTTATTAGTTCAATTCCAAGTATTCGTTACGTGTTTCAGTTATTAGATATTTTTAGGAGATGTTATGATGTTCGGGGATCATAACTAGCTTGGAAATATTAAAACAATGCTTCTAGTGTAAATTTGATGTTTCGGGTAGTGTTTGGTTGTTCGGTTGGATACTGGTTCGTTAAAGTGCTAAACTATACAGTTTAGTGTTCTTTATGTACCTTTTTGTGACACTTTTAATTCCCGACACTTAGGAAAGCATTCAGGACCATTTTATCATGTTTCTTCATATTATTAATGTGTTAAAATGCTGATTTTTGCTGAATTTTGCTGAATTCAACACCTTATGTGAGTTTTAGGCACTTTCCGGCACTTAAACTATCACCTAGAAAAGCTGTTTTATGGTCCTTACTTCCCTACACTCTATACTAGTGTAGTACTTGGTTTCTGGCTCATATTGTGTCTCAAAACACTGTCTGTCTATGTGCTGAGTTATGTCAACATATTCCTGATTTATCAGGTAACTGTGCTAACTGTGCTTTGTGCATCATTCAAAGCAATATAGCTTTCATGCAATATTGATATGACATTAAATAATGTATGGTAAACATTTATCAGAAAAGAAATAGAAATATTTTGTTACATAAAAGTCTCTGATAAATTTAAAACTCAAAATAACTTCAGATTCTGGTAGATAATCTTCAAAAGAGAATTACAAAAAATTGAAATGATGTGAAATTTTGGAAAAATAAAACTCATGACTATCATTGTTTTAATTTTTTTCACAAAACACTCCTTTAAGATGAGAACAAAAACTTGGGCTTCAGAAATGCTATGTAAGTAATATCTCTAAAACTCTACTAATTCCCTCTCATGTTAAAAAAAACTACCATTTCTGATGAAATTCTGATAAGAATCCAATACTTTCTGATGAAATATGAAGACAAATCCAAGACTCAAAGATGAATCAGAAATTTTCCGATAAATGTCATCAGAAAGACTTTTGCTTTAAAAAAAGGGAAAGAGTGTCAGTTTCAAAAAGGGATTCAACTGGACCTTTCTATGACAAAAGGGACCCACTGGAAGAAAAGGTGCAACTTGGATGTTAGTATTCACCAATCAAAATCCTTGACCTCTCCGTTTTTTTTAAAGATATATATCAAAAATTTCAGAGATATATCAAAGGTTTTGTTGACGGTTGTTTTTATCAAAGGATTAAAACATCATTAAACTGTCATTAACCACCTTAAATACTAACCACCCACGATTTTAAACTCCACGATCTCTTACCCACAAACTGTTAGACTCTGTATGCCTAAGCCACATATTAAATTGATGTGGCTAGTACGTTATGATCCAAGTCGAGTCATACCCAATTACAAGCTAGACAAACACTTATATTATTTATTTGTGATATGATAAAACAAATAAATATTAACACTTACAATATTTACGAATTGGTTTTCTAAATAATTACACTTGATAAACTAATAAATTATATGGATAATTTATTTTGAGAGAATATTTTATTTTGTTATTTAATGGGTTAAATAACATTTTAAAAGGTTGTATAAAGTCTTGCATTTATGAATTATTATATTTATAAAAGTTATAAATATATAAACCAAGACTTAAACTTTATAAAAGAAATTTTTTTATATAAAGCTAGCCCCCCCCCCCCCCTGGGAACTCACAAAATGGTTGTCCAATGGGATGACATGCAATTGTCATAAGCTAGAGAAGAGTTGATTGGGAGGTCTAACCAAGACCATTTTGGTCCAATGGGGTTTCATGCACTTGCATGTGTAAGTTGGCACATGATTGGTCAAGGTGGGTGGCAATTCTCTCTCATGGTTCTATAAATACTTAGATGACAAATGCAAGAACTTGCAAGACTTGATTTTAGCTCTCAAATTTTCGGCCTACACATGGTTGATCAAGAGAGTTTTTCAAGTTTAAAAATCAAGTGTAAGAACTCAAAGAAATCGGCCATGAGATGGTTATACAAGAGAGTTTTTCTCAAGTGTTTTCAAATGCAAGAACTCTAGAAAAGGCCCTCTAATTTTCGGCCATATGATGGTTTCAAGAGGGGATTTTTCAAGTGAGTTGCAAGTGTAAAATCCTAGCTAAAACTAGAGTGTTTGTTGGAAGGCTTGGGGTATGCAAGCTTGAGGTCTTCTACACTTGAAGGCAACCATTCAAGAAGCATCATCATCTTCATGTCCTTTACTCCTAGGAAGCTAGTATTCTAAACACTCTATGGTTGTGTTTTATTTTGATAGCATGCATGTTCGTATATGGATCCGGGATTGGGTTTTACATATAAAATGAGTTTTATATCTAGTAAGTAACATGTTTTAAATAATTATTTCCGCTGCGTTTTATTTCATAAGGATGAAATTACTTTGATAAACATGACAAAAACCCAACAGTGGTATCAGAGCCGCTTATATGAATGCATGCTTCATAGGATATGAAATTTTCAGGTTTCGGGTTTAGTTAAAACCCTATGGCCGAAATTTTATATATGGTTATCCTTTTGTTTTTCAAGATTATTTTAATACATGCATAAAAGTATCTTGAAAAATTATTTCATTTGGATGATTATTTTGTTTGGACAAAAACCCACATTTTTCGGTTTTTCATTCTTGACCGAAAAATTGTAGGTTGTAAAAGGAAACCATTTTGCTTCTTGAATTTTATATATATGTGGATATATATTTTGGTGTACATAACCTAGCCATGACCTTGTGTGAATGTGTTGAATTATTGTGTTGTGATGTATTTAATTAATTATTCAATGGGTTGTAATAATTATTATTTTGTTCTTCCATTTTAAGATATGTAATTTATTTATTTTTCATTTGGTATGTAAAATAAATAGATTAGGTGCATTTTATTTTTACTAGAAAAAATGTATTAGGAAATTTTTTTTTGTAAAAGAAGATGCACACAAAAATGCGGTTTTGGTTTTGGCCAATTTCGGGCCTAAAGGACTTCATAGTTCTTAACAGGATTTTAGCCCAATAACCAAAACACATTTTCGGAGCCCAAAGGAGTTTGGAGCTGAATTAAAGTACATTTTGGAAAGTGGAGAAATCACAACACAAAAGGGAGACTTGAAGCATTTGGATGCGGGATCAAGTGGGAGTTCAACGACACATCGCTTGTGTCATTTTTCACCCTTTAGGAAGGACCTTTTGGCACACTTGTTTCGGCTAACAAGTGTGGTCAAAATAGTTGGCTATGGTTATGCACCTATTGATATGTGTGTTGTGCTTGTGTGGTTGTTTATTTATGTTGTTTGGATGATATGTTGATATGCATGCTTAACAAACTAATAATCAACAACAAGCTTAAAATTGGTTCTTTAAAAGATAATAAAAAATGGTTAATAAAAAGTTATTAAAAATTAATGATTTTATAATAAAATGGGTTTTATTAAAAAGAACCTTAAAAATTTGTTTTCACAAAAGTACCAAGGATTTGAATGCATGCAAATGTATGGTACATAAAGTTTTCTAAACTAGAATTTTGAAAACTCAAAATCCCTTTTATAAAACAAGTCAAACACCATCCTTTTATACAACACTCGAAACACTTGGGAACTCTTTTGTGGGATAAAGGTCACCTAACCACATTTGAAGGAACTTGTATATTCGAGGTGGGTTTACCATGTTTGTGGGATAAAGGTCACCTAACCACTTATGTGTATAAACTCACATGTGTGTGTAAGTTGGATGACTTGATTTGGAAACCATGAACTTAGGGTCACCGAAGCATGGGGAACAAAAGGTGTTGATGGGATTAAACATGCCAACTAAACATAAAGATGTTTAACCGATCCCATATGGCTAGAAGTTGCAAAGGGTTGCAATTGTCAAACGTTGACTACCTTGTTAATTTAAATAGAGGGATAAAGGTCACCTAACCGATATTTAAATGTAACGTTGGATTCTAGATTTTAATTATTAATTGTCTATGAGACACAAAAGGGTATTAATGATTAAAATATAATAATATCGAAAATACTAAAATTGAACCTTGTTAAAATTTTGTAGATGGCCGCTAACAATATTACCCAAACCGTCCGTAACCTATCATTGAAAACAATCCTAATCCCGACGAACATCTTATGGAAGATAAGGATGCCTATGACGATTGGATTAAGTATATCGAGGATACTACGCAAACCTCTTGCCTCATGTTAGGAATTATGATTCCCGAGATTCAAAAGGTTTTTTGAACATCATGAGCATACGACATGATTACCCAATTGAAGGAAATGTTCCTACAATATGCAAGGGTAGAACGCTTCGAGCGCTACATGCATGTCGAATGGAGGAAACCCAATCTGTCTCATCTTAAATCTTTAAGATGAAAAATCCACATTAATCACCTCGAAAGGCTCAATATGGGTAAAAGGGCTTTATCCGTTCTAACGATTAATGAGGGTGGCAACAAGAAAAGGGCATCACCCCGACACCAAAGCAAATATTGCAAATGGAAACGGGCAATATTCAAAGGGAAAAGAAAAGAAAGGCTAAAGCGAAATCACCGAAACCAAAAGAGAAGAAGGCAAAGGTTGCCATGAACGATCCATGCTTTGAATATGGTGAGATAGGGCATTTGAAAAGGAATTTTCCAACCTATCTCGAAGAGTTGAAAAACAAGAGGGATACTAGGAAAATCTCAGGTACAATCTTAATGATACATATTGACCTTAATGTTATTTCTTCTAACACATGGGTATTAGATACCGGATGTGGAACTCATGTTTGTAATTCGTTACAAAAGGTTCAAAAGAAATAAACATTACAAGAAAGGAGACTATGTTTTGAAACTTCCAAATGGTTTGGAAATTATTTTAAAATGTCTTGAATGCTCCTAGTTTGACTAGGAACATTATTCAAGTTTCCCTTATAAGACAATATGGTTTTGACTTAAAGTTTGAAAACATTGACATTTATATCGATGAATGACATGTTTTACTTTAAACCTATGCCTTCAAATGGTATTTATGAATTGGTTCATAATAATACATCATTTGATAGTTTAATGTACCAATTACTCACCAAGAAACTCAAAATGGATTTGAGTAAAACCTATCCTTGGCATTATCGCCTTGGTCATATAAACAGATGTCGCATGTAAACACTTCAAAAAGAATTGTCTTTTGGAAACAAATGAAATTGGTTCATTTGATACATGCGAATCTTATTTACAAGGTAAAATGACCAAGTAATCCCTTAGTGGGAAAGGGCAAAAGATTTATTAGGTATCATACATTCGAATGTATGTGATCCTTTTAAGCCAATGACTAGGAATGGTGAAAGATACTTCATTACTTTTACCGACAACTATAGTAGTTATGGTTATGTGTACTTGACACAAAGAAGAAGTTTTGAAACGTTCAGAATCTTCAAAAAGTGAAGTACAAAATCAACTATTTTAAAGTTCTTCGTTTCGATAGAGGAGGAGTCGAACTCTATTAGATATGGTTCGATCTATGATGGCTAGGAGCGCCTTATCTCTATCACTTTGGGGTTACGCTTTGCTCTCCGTGGCCCGTATGGTCCAACCAAGAAAGTGGACAAGACACCTTTTGAAATATGGCATGGAAGGGTTCCATCATTATCCTATTTAAAGGTATGGGTTGTGAAGCTTCTGTGAAGCAATACACCCCAAATAAAAGTACAATCCACTAAGTGTATCTTTGTAGGATATCCTAAAGATGGTATAGGTTATTATTTCTACGATCCAACAGAGCAAAAGGTATTTGTTGCTCGAATGGCTGAGTTCTTGGAAGCTAAGTTCCTTGTGGAAGGAATTAGTAGAACAGTGGAACTTCATAAGGATCAAGAACCACAAGCCGATACACATTTGGTTAATACTAGCACTCAACAAGAGGTTATTGGAAATGATCAAGTGGTTGATCAATATACACAAAAACGTTCGTAAACCTGGTAGAATTAGTAGTCCACCTGAAAGATATGGATTTTCAAGGATGGATGCTACGTGGTAGATTCAGGTGAACCAACCACACACCATGATGCAATGTCAAAATCCGATTGTGACAAATGGCTTGAAGCCATGAACGTAGAGATGCAATCCATGTATAACAACCAAGTATGAGAATTGGTTGTGCAACCTCTTAACCCCAAAGTGGTTGGAAATAAGTGAGTTTTCAGGAGGAAAACAGATATGCATGGTAACTTGGATACTTATAAAGCAAGACTTATAGGAAAAGGTTTCACTCAAACTCAAGGGGTTGATTATGATGAGAGTTTTTCGCCTGTGGCGATGCTAAAGTCAATAAGGATATTATTTGCCATACCTGCATAATATAATTATGAGATTTGGCAAATGGATGTCTAAACGGCTTTCCTTAATAGATATCTTGAGGAAGATGTCTATATAGTTAAGCCTGAAGGTTTTGTCGATCCAGAACATCCTGACAAAGTATGCAAGTTAAATATATCAATCTATGAATTGAAATAAGCATCTAGAGGTCAGAATCACTGTCTTGATGAAGAGATTAGGGAATATGGATTCATCAAGAACGGTGATGAAGCTTGTGTATATATGAAAGCTAGTGGGAGCATTATTACTTTCTTAGTATTATATGTCGATGACATTCTACTATTCGGAAATGGCATTCCAAACAAGGAAGGTGTAAAAACCTGGCTTGGAAGTTGTTTTTCCATTAAAGATCATGGTGAAGACGCCTATATTTTGGAAATAAAGATCTACAGGGATAGATCAAGGCGCTTGATAGGTTTAAACTAAAGTGCATACATTGACAAAGTCTTGAAAAGGTTCAAGATTGAGAACTCTATGAAAGGTTTTGTGCATGTTCAAAAGGGACAATATTGAATGTGTTTCAATGTCCAAGCTCAAAGGATGAGCAGGAAAGAATGAAAGGAATCCCATATGCGTCAGCTATAGGATTCATTATATATGTAATTATATGCACTAGACTGGACAAGTTATGTGCTTTAAGCATGACGAGTAGATACCAGCGAATAACGGTCATTGGGTGACTGTTAAAATATATATTGAAATGCCTTAGAAGGACTAAGGATATATTTCTAATATATGGATTTGGTGAAGAAGAAATCGTTGTAAAGGGTTACATGGATGCGAGTTTCCAAACTAATCGAGATGATTCTCGATCGCAATCAGGGTAGCATTGTCCACTACAGAATCAGAATAGATCGCCGCTTCATTGATCGAGATAATTCATATGGATCTACCACTTGAATTATTGCCAATCTAGGGGTAATCCCTACCATTCGGGAGCCCTAGAGGTTTTTGTGATAACGATGGTGTGATTGCTCAAATCAAGGAACCTCGTGCACATCAAAAGTTTAGGCACATTGAGCGGAGTTTCAATTACATAAGGGATGAAGTTGAAAAAGGGAAAGATATGTATTCGCAAAGTTCAAACTGATCAAAATATTGCGGATCCACTCATGAAGCTCCTTGAATGGGCAAAGCATGAAAGGGTCATACTTGTGCCTTAGGACTTCGATATTCTAGTGATTGGATTTGATCTATTTTGTATTTGGATATTGGAACAATTATTAATATAACTCTTTATGGTATTTTGAGTTATGTTCCTTTTTAGCATGTTTAAATCCGTGAATAAGTTACTTATTCTAAATGTCCGTAGTCGATCATACTTGTGGGAACAAATATGAATGTAAGACTGTTATGAACTTGGATTGGTGGATATTCATTTGGTATGAATATAGAGCAAAGTGTTGCTGCCAAAGTTCATAGATATTTGTGGGAGACAAATATTGGACTGACTCGCTCTCAAATATTACTGCGTGGAATCATTTGTGATTGATCATAAGTAAATTTGAGTAAAGGAGAATATCATCGTATCCTCTGACCTGAGATGCATATTGGGTCTTGATATTCACCAAATATTATACCTTGACTTTTTCTTCGCTGTTAGTAATATGACAGTACATAATAGTAGTCAAGGTGGGATTTGTTCCTCTTATTCGTTGAGAGTAAGATGTCTAAGGCCTGATAAAGTTAAATCAACAGAGAGTGATCACTCTGTGTCTCTGGATTTAACATGACATCTGTAACGAAAGGATAAATGATAGATTCACCTAAATCATGTTCAAGTAAGGGACTTGAAAGGGATGATGTTATTGAACGGAAAATATAGTCATACGTATTGGGGGTAGTAAACCGTAGTTAGGCGTCATTTACTGCTTGCATCAATCTTCTATGTATCTTGTGCAAGTGGGAGATTGTTGGACTCTGTATGCCCAAGACACATATTAAATTGATGTGGCTAGTACGTTATGATCCAAGTCGAGTCATACCCAATAACAAGCTAGACAAACACTTATATTATTTATTTGTGATATGATCAAACAAATAAATATTAACACTTACAATATTTAGAAATTGGGTTTCTAAATAATTACACTTGATAAACTAATAAATTATATGGATAATTTATTTTGAGAGAATATTTTATTTTGTTATTTAATGGGTTAAATAACATTTAAAAAGTTGTATAAAGTCTTGCATTTATGAAGTATTATATTTATAAAAGTTATAAATATATAAACCAAGACTTAAACTTTATAAAAGAATATTTTTTTATATAAAGCTAGCCCCCCCCCCCCCCCATGGGAACTCACAAAATGGTTGTCCAATGGGATGACATGCAATTGTCATAAGCTAGAGAAGAGTTAATTGGGTGGTCTAACCAAGACCATTTTGGTCCAATGGGGTTTCATGCACTTGCATGTGTAAGTTGGCACATGATTGGTCAAGGTGGGTGGCAATTCTCTCTCATGGTTCTATAAATACTTAGATGACAAATGCAAGAACTTGCAAGACTTGATTTTAACTCTCAAATTTTCGACC
>JARYGA010005688.1:0-68145 GCA_030545235.1 Helianthus tuberosus
AAAACGACATGCGGTATGGGTTATGGTGCGGTAAACCAGAGAAACCGCATGCCACTTGTGTTTGGATAAGGTTGTCGCTTTCTGTTGCCTACGTCACGATTGCACGTGTGGGTTGTTGAAGTTGGTAGGATTCTGACATGTGCTGATTTGAAAAGATGTTTGCACTGACCGAGGTCATAACTGCACTGTAGCAGGGAGTGAAAAAGTCTTCTCTGTCAGGCGCGTGGGCGGCCACGCGCGCGTGATAACCGTCAGCGGAAAGGTCGCTGACCACGTGTCGCCTTGTAACTCGCCTATTTTGAACGTGTTGAGGCGGTTTACTGTATCGCATTTATTGCGATGAGTATATAAAGGGGAAACCGTTTGGTTTCTCCTCACTGTTCAAATTCTTCGAAAAATTTCTGGTGAGAGAGAGAGCATTCCTTTCATCTTCTCCGATCAATCTGTCTTTTATTCCGGTGATCTTCTGAGTTTTCTAAGTTTTTGTTTAACTCGAAACTTCTGTTCTACATATTTCTGATGGCTGATCCATCTAACCCACACAATGTGGAGGGTGAAAACCCTGAAGCCTCTTCTCCGGTGGCCGGGGAAGAAGAAGATGATGGTGGCAGTGTTCCTGGTGGTGGCCTACCACCCTTGAAGTGGCCGAAAGCTTCATTCGACCAACTGATGGTCAAGATTGAGATGCCTCACGAGTATGGGGCTGTTTATCCCCAAACTGGTGATACTGGTGCCTGTGCTCCGGCCGGTCACATCACCATGTGGGCCGATTGTTTTACTGATGGTAACCTTCGTTTACCATTAACAGTTTTTGTTGCTCAGGTCTTGGAATTTTACAAGATCCATATCTCCCAGATGAGTCCTTTTGGGATGATCCGTATTAGACATTTTGAATCAACGTTTCGTGCTCTTGGTCTGCCGGTTACCGTTGAAAACTTCCGGGGGTTTTACCAGTTGACGGTGAACACCGGTTTCTTTTCCTTTAGAGAACGGTATGGAAGCCTCAAATTGATGACCCCTCCGAAGGGTATTACGAAGTGGAAGTGTAAGTTCTTCTACGTTAAGGCTGCCGCAGTTGTTGCGGACATGACTATGCGGAACGTCAATGAACCTATCCCTGCGGAGGATATTGCTATGCCTACCGCGGAGACTGCGGAGTGGTTCTCAAGGCTGAAACCCATTGAGCATAGGCAGCTGACCAACAATGAATTGTGGGTGCTGCGGATGATGTTGACCCGGCCTAAGAGGAATTTCACGCCTGTGGTGCGGGAGAAAACTGGTGGTAAGTGTTACCATTCTTTAGCGGTTGCTTTATTCCCGTGTTTGTTATTAATTTGGATATGTATTATCAGAAATTGTGGAAGTGTGGAAGATATTTGATCCAACCTTTACTGGCAAGGTTGATCTTATTCCGACTGCGGAAGGTAAAGGTTTTAACTTGACGATTGTCCCTTTATTCCGCGTTGCTTCACGCGAGGTGATGACCGCACCCCTGCCGCAGGGCAAAGGTATTATCCATAGCCTTCTTTATTGCTTTACAAAGTTTGTTGCTGATATTTTATACGCAGGTACACTTGGGAACCTTGGCAAATTTGAGTCAAAGGGTGCCCCCAAAAGACATGCGGAGAAAAAACATGTGGATAAGCCTGGGCGGGGTCGCAGTGTGAAGAAACCTGATGTTTCTGTTGTTCCGCCTTTTGTGAAGCAAGCAGCAGGTATCTCTCGTTCTCATTTCCGCAGATATACCGATTACGTGGTAGTATCTGACACCCTTGAGGGCTTGGGTGTTCCAGGTGCTGGTGCGGCCACCGGTGGAACCACTGCGGGTTCGAAACCCGGTGATGAGAAGAAGAGGAAAGCGGAGGAAGCTGGTGATGCTGGTGGGGGAAAGAAGCCGAAGATTCAGACCAGGCGCAAGGCTTTTGTTGTACCAAGGAAGCCTGCGGTTGTTTCTGGTATGTGATGCATGACTTTAACAAGTCTTTTGTGCTTATACTTGTACTTTAAAGTATTTCTGTGTTGATTTCAGAACCGCAAGATGAAGGGTTCTTCCACTTTGATGCTCCTCCTCCCCCTCCTCCGCATGACACTGCTGCGGGTGCGGGGGTTCATAAGGTTGTTACTCCTGAAGCCTCTGTGCGGGGGGTGGACACTGGAAAGCGTCCCACGGCTCAAATCTATGACACAGTTGATTCGAGTGATAATGTTATCACCCCAGAGGATACTGTTGATCTGGATTTGAAGTTTGGTGATACTGGAAAACCAAAGTCTCCTGCTGCCGAGAAGGCTTCCGGTTCCGTTTCTGGTGGTGCGGGTTTTGTAGAGACTCCTATTCAGCCTGAAGAGTCTGAATTGGAGTATTATTATCGCTCCTACACAGAAGACCGGGCCATGTCTTACCACCACCCTCCGTGGTCTGTGATGCAAGGGGATGACATTTCCGCTGATCCCTCCGCTTGTAGGGAGGTTTTGAGTGGTTTGGGCACTCCTTTTGAGGTAAACCGGGCCCGTTCTTTACCGACTGAGGTCCAGATGAACCAACTCTCCTCCATGTTTGTGGGGAGCTCCATAATGGCAAATGCCGTTATGGAAAAGTGCAAGGTGCTGGGGCGCAAGGGGGAGGTGAATGCGCGTTTACGGGCCGAGGCCGAGGAATTGGTGAAGGCTGCACGTGAGGGTGCAGAGCAGCTTGAGAGGAATAGAGAGCAGCTTGAGAGGGATAGAGCTGCGTTTGAGAAGCATAAGCTGACTGAAGAGTGGGCTGCCACTGCTGAGCTTAAACAGGTTCGTACTCTTGCAAAACTGCTGTCTGATGAGCGTAAGCGTTGGAAAGAAACCCTTTCTGATGAGCGCAAGACGCTATCTGATGAGCGCAAGACTTGGAAAGAATCTTGGGGTAAACAGAATGAAACTCTCTTTCATGTTCGTCAGGAGCTTATCAATGCCAAGGCAGCAATTTCTGCGTTGGCTAAAGAGAAAGCTGAGGCCGTTGCGGCTGCCCAAGGGGCCATGGAAGCAGAGGTTCGTCTTGCCAAGGCTCTGGAAGAGGCCAAGGAGGCGGAGGCTCGTGCTGCAAAAGCTCTTGAAGGGGAAAATGTTGACCGCACCAAGTTAAGCAAAACTATCTTGGACCTTCAGGTATAAGTTTTTCCTTACTTTGAAATTGCGTCTCATAAGTATGTTGATTATTTTTTGTATACTTATGACTTCTTGTTAAAAGGCTGAAGTGCGGACCCGGGGGGTCACTATTGAGGAAGTCTCTGCCCGTGCTGCTGAAGCTGAAGTGCGGGCAAGAGAGGCTGAAGAGGCTAGAGATAGCCACGCTTCTTCACTTGAGTTGCTCAAGGCTGATCATGAATGGATGCGTTTTCGCGGGATCGGGCATGTAAGTATCCGTGGCCTTGTTATTTTTGTTGTAGGTTTGCCTTTGATAAACATTGTATTCATGTTTCGCAGATTGTTACTGCCATTCTTGACGCACCCGAGACCGTAGCAGGTGTTAACGAGATCAGGGATCGCGCCCGGGATGCTGGTTTTAAAGCTGGCTATAATCGCTGCATTGCTCATATGAATCTTGTAACCGAGGGCGGATATACTGATGAGCGATCCGGGTTCAAGGATGTGGATACTGAAACGCTTCTTGCTGCTGCGGTTCAGGAGTTTAATGATACAACCCTCACAGATCTTGAAGAACTTGAAAAGTGTCTAGAATCGGAGGATTATGTGGACCGCTTGCGAGTCTTATATGCTGATGAAGATGAAGAGGATGAGGAAAAACCAGATGTTGAGGGCACGGATGGTGCGGGCCCCAGTGGTACGAAAGAAGATTAGATTAGCCTGCGTGCCTCTTTTGTTTCCTTAGGTAAATGTTACAAAACTTTATGTAAATTCCTTGTGCACCGCGCAGGTGTAGGAATTTTTTGAATATAAAGAATTGTTGTTTCAATTTTTACAAGTGTTTTTACTACTTGCATGTTTGAATTTGTACGCGTTTAGTGTTACTGCGAGTAATACTAAATCTGTAATTTCCTTTTGCATATCTAGGTGATATGCAAGTATGAAGATTTGTCTTTGGTTAGACAAACAGTATTGCCATTGCTGGCCTATTACAATAGTTGCGTGTGGTTACCATTCTGTATGGGTATCACGAATGAAGATTTTGCTAATCTGTTTTTGTGTATACCTCAGAGTGGAACACGCATTTGTAATAGAAATAAATAAACAATATTGCATTGAATCGTCTATTTATTTATTTGCAAATGGCCTGCGGCCCAATAGATTACATGCAGAAAACATGGCTTACATATAACAGCGTCGAAGTTGCTGTACGTTCCATGTGCGTGCGATAGTTTCTCCTGCTAAGGTTTGTAGTTTATACGCGCCTTTGCCTAGGACCTCTTGGATGAGGTACGGTCCTTCCCACTTGGGGGCAAGTTTTCCTGGGCGTTCTGCGTTTGATGCTTCGTTGTCACGAAGGACGTAGTCTCCAGGGTTGAAAGTACAAATGCGAACGCGTGCATTGTAGTACTTTTCCAACTTTGTTTTGTACTTGGCCTCGTTGATGGCAGCGTTTTCGCGCCTTTCTTCCAAGAGGTCTAAGTCAACCCTGCGTTCCTCATTGTTGTCCATCTTGTTGATGGCCAACATTCTAGGTGAGGGGAGGCCTACTTCCGCGGAGATTACCGCTTCAGTACCGTAGACTAGGCTGAAGGGGGTCTCGCCGTTGCTTGTTTTTGGGCTTGTCCTGTGAGCCCATAAAATGCTAGGGAGTTCATCAACCCAGCCGCGTCTGGCTGTTCCCAACCGTGCTTTGATGCCTTCGACTAAGCTTTTATTGATACTCTCGACTTGGCCGTTCCCTTGCGGATGCGCCACTGAGGAGAATATGTGTTCAATGTTTAGCTCTTTTAGCCATTTTTGAAAGTCGTCGGCAGCGAAGTTGGTACCGTTGTCGGTGACGATGCACATTGGTAGACCGAAACGGCAGACGATATGTTCCCACACGAATTTCCTTGTTATCATAGCGGTGGTTGATGCAAGTGGCTTTGCTTCTACCCATTTTGTAAAGTAATCAACAGCTACTATGATAAATTTCACTGCTCCTGGTGCGTCTGGAAATGGTCCCACCACATCGATTGCCCATTTTTGGAATGGCCATGCGGTGGTGACGGGGATCAAGTTGTTCTTGGGACGCAAGGTCTTGGGAGCATGTCGCTGACAATTGAAACACTTGCGTAAGACTTTGACTGCATCCAGGTGCATGCCCGGCCAATAGTACCCGGCGTTCATAATTTTGGCCACCACCATGCGTGGTCCTGCGTGTATGCCACATATCCCCTCGTGAATTTCTTTGATAAGGTATGTGGCATCTTGGGGGTTGACGCATCGTAGGAGTGGCCCCAGGTATGATTTACGGTATAAGATACCGTCTACCATTTGGTAATGACACGCTTTGTATTGCAGCTTGCGTGCCTCTGCTTTGCTTTCGGGAGTAAACCCTGATTGTAAGTATGCAATGAGCGGTGTCATCCAGGATGTTGTACCGTATTGGATGACATTGACTTGGCGCAGGGGTACCGAAGGATTTTGCAGGACTTCGATGCGTACCTCTTTTGCTAGGTGTTGGAAGCTGGTGGACGCAAGTTTTGATAGTGCGTCCGCGGGTTTATTTTCACTCCTGTTGATGTGGCGAATATTGAAGGAGGTCAACTTTGACTTCAGTTGCAGGGCTTGTTCGAGATAGAGGATCATGGTATCCCCCTTTGCGGCATAGTCACAGCGTATCTGCCCTGCAACTAGTAGTGAATCGACGTGTGCTTCCAAATGTTTGACGTCGAGTTTAATTGCTAAACGCAACCCTGCCAGTAGAGCCTCATACTCCGCTTCGTTATTCGTGCTTTCGAAATCGAGGCGTATTGCGTAGGTTAGCTCTTGGCCATCGGGGCTGACAAGTCGCAAACCTGCGCCAGAACCATCCTCGTTGGATGCACCATCTGTAAATAGTGCCCAGGTTTCTGTGGAGGATGGTTGTGATACAGGGTTTTGTTCTTCTTCGCATTCTTGGATGCGGTTTGCTGGTATTTCAGCAACGAAGTCAGCCAAGACCTGGCCTTTGATTGCGGGGCGCGGCTTATAGTTCAGTGAAAGCGCGCCCAGCTCGATTGCCCATTTTGCTAACCTCCCAGAGATGTCGGGTTTTGATAGGATCGGGCCGATCCTATAGTTGGTTAACACTGTGATGACGTGGTTTGCAAAGTAACGTCGTAAACGTCTTGATGCGTGCACTAGTGCCAGTACCAATTTTTCCATGATGGAGTACCTTGTCTCTGGGTCGTTGAGCATTTTGCTGATGTAGTAGATGGGTGTTTGGACTCCTTCCCGCTCCACTATAAGTACCGCGCCTACCGCGTTGTCCGCGGCAGACAGGTATAAGATAAGTGGCTCATCTTTTCGTGGTGCGGTTAAAGTTGGGAGTTGGATCAAACACTCTTTCATTTCCCGGAAAGCTTTTTCGGCCTCTGCGGTCCATTGGAATTGTTCCTTTTTTAGACAGCTCCGCAGGGTCTTGATGAAAGGGTAAGACTTAGCTGCATGGTTGGCTAAGAATCTATTGAGTGCGGCTAGCCTGCCGGCTAGTCGTTGCATTTCCTTCATCGTAGAAGGCGATGGCATGCGCTCGATCGCCTGAACTTTTTCCGGGTTCACCTTGAATCCATCTTTGGTTACGATGAATCCAAGGAATTTGCCTTCTTCCATTCCAAACGAGCATTTTCCTGGGTTGAGCTTCATGTTAACGCTTCGCAGAGTTTGGAATGTTCTTTCGATATCTTCGAGCATGGTGTTTTCCTCCATGCTCATGACGACCAGGTCGTCCATATAGATTTTGACACTTTTGCTGATTTGACCGCGAAAGGTGTCGTTCATCAACTTTTGATAGGTTGAGCCCGCGTTGCGCAACCCGAACGGCATTTTGGTGTAGCAGTAATTCCCGGTAGGATTGCGGAATGCCGTTTTGTCTTCATCGTCGATTGCCATCTGTACTTGGTGATAGCCTTTGTAACAATCGAGGAAGCACTTCCATCGAAATGGTGCGAGGTTATCGACCTTTTCGTCGATCTCTGGAAGTGCGTAACAATCCTTGGGGCAGGCCTTATTGAGGTCTTTGTAATCGACACACATGCGCCAGCCCCCGCTTGGTTTTTCTACCATGACTGGGTTGGACAGCCAAGTCTGGTATTTCACTTCCCGCAGGATGCCTGCGGAGAGCAGTTCCTGTACCTGCTCTTCCATCGCCGCGTTTTTTGCTGATCCGAGGTGGCGTTGGCCTTGGATCACGGGCTTGATACCTGGCATGGTATTCAAGAAGTGTTGCGCAATTTCGCGTGGTACCCCTGTCATATCTGCGGGTGTCCACGCGAAAATATCTTGGTTCTTGAAGAGTAGTTGCTTCAGGCGCGCTCTGATGGTAGGTGTCAAGGCATGGCCCAACGTGACTGTTTGCTCTGGGTGTCTTGCATTAAGAACCCATTTTTCTGGTTGGGTGTTGGGGGTAGACCTTGCTACCTTTGCCGGACGCAGTTCGTCCGTAGACATGACTTCTCTTTGGGCGTATATTATCGCGATCCCCGTTTCGGTTGGAAAACCGATGGCAGAGTGGGGGACGGATGTTATCATGTTGAAGTCGCCTTGGGACTCCCTCCCGAGAATTACGTCATACCTTGAGGTGTGAGGTAAAACCAATAAGTTCACCTCCTCCGTCCTTGTGTGCCTTCCGTTGGTGAGGCGCACAGGGAAGGTAATTTGTCCCAGGGGGAACACGGTTTCCCCTGAAAATCCGGCCAACGGGTAGTCCGCTGGCTGCAGTCGATCTTTGTCTTCTTGATCGAACTGGTTGAAGCATTGCTCGTATATAATATCGGACGTACTGCCCGGGTCGATGAATAATCGCTCGGTGCAGTAGTGAGCTAGGTGCCCCGTGATAACCACGGCGCGCCTATCGCGCGGTCCGCCTCGGACTTTTGGAAAGACGACTTGCTCATCCTTCCAGTCATTGTCCGGTCTTCTCGCCGCCTTAGGGTGTGGAGGGAAATCTTTGTAAAACCTTGTTTGGATCTCTATAAGCGCTTCCATTGCTAGCTCAAGAGGATTAATAGCCTAACAAGTATATAAAAAGAAATAACAATGACACTCTAGTTGTCACTATATCAATTACTAAAAATAGAGATTTTGACATAGATCCATGCCTTTATTACATACTAGTATTAAGCCACTGCGTTGCAGCGGTTGTTGTAAAACTGTGTTAAGTAGTAACAATACTATACCATTGTCAGCGACCACCACCGGGAAAGCTCTTCAAAACAAAATAAATAAAAACGGGAAAAAAATAACGCCGAGCGAAAAGCTGACGTAAAATATTTGAATCACGCACGCTCGTTGCTAAGTCCATAAAACATAAAAAAAGCTGACCGAAACATAAAACATAGAAAAAAATAACTAAGTCCATCCAGGACCCGCGTGTTGGATGAACTTGTCAAACGCAGAAAAATAGATGTGACGCGATGGGTCAGTCAAACGGGAAAAAATATACGAAAAAATGTTGAAGCCCACACGCACATTGCGATTCGTTAACTCACAAAATTTAGAACGAAACGAAAAACTTGGGAAAGATGAAAAGTATGGTGGAACAAAATTGAAAATAAAAACGAGTTGGGATTAAATTGCAAAAAATGAAAAACTTTGAGTTAAAAGTAAAAAAACAAAGAGTCTAATTGCAAAATCGAAGTTATTTATTAATTTTAAATAAAGATAAGGATAAAAATAAGTGATATCTATATATTGGTTATTAATTAATATTAATATTAAAAGAAATTTATTGAACAAATATAAATAAAATTTAGAGTTAATTGCTCGGATGGTCCTGTGGTTTCAAGTTTTTTCACGTTTAGTCCCCACCTTTTGAAAATAGCAGGTATGCTCCCTATGGTTTGTCATTTTGTTACTCGGATAGTCCCTGAGTAGATGTCAGTTAGTTTGGAAATAACATGTATGTTCCCTATGGTTTGTCATTTTGTTACTCGGATAGTCCCCAGAGTAAATGTTGGGGGACTATCCGAGTAACAAAATGACAAACCATAGGGAGCATACATGCTATTTTCAAAAGGTGGGGACTAAACGTGAAAAAACGTGAAACCATAGGGACCATCCGAGCAATTAATTCTAAAATTTATGAGGTTGAAGAAGAGAATGTCATGTGACATTATTTGAAGTCTTTTATTATAAGTTAGATTTACTTAACTCTTACAATCAATTACATATTTTCTTTTGAGTAAATTATGATTTTGGCCCCTTTGGTTATATCACTTTTACCCTTTTAGCCCAAAAAGAAACTTTTAACATTTGAGCCTCCAACGTTTTTTTTTTCTAACTCTTTTGGCCCCTAAAAGTAAATGGATGGGGTTAGTGTTAGGGGCCAAAAGGGTTAAAAAAAAAAGACGTTGGGGGCTCAGATGTTAAAAGTTTCTTTTTGAGCTAAAAAGGTAAAAGTGATATAACCACATGGGTCAAAATCGTAATTTACTTTTTTTTTTTTTTTTTTTTTTACCCTTGTAATTCATTTTTTCTTAAAATCAATCTCGTTCGTGACGAGAGAGTTAAGAGACGCTACCCTCCCCTTCCCAAACCCTACACGATGGCAAGTGCCCTACACGACGGCAACTGCTTCCTTGAAAAAGCTTGCCTATCTTGTAAGTGAATTACCTTATTTGGTAGACCACTATGAAAAAGTTTCCCGGTAACATGAAGGTGCCATGGTATTGATCCACCTGAACCAATGCAAGGTTGTTTATCTGCTGAGTCAACCCAATACCTATAAATATCATTTTTTTTGTAACAATTTATATCTCTTAAATTTATGTAAAAAATCACAGTAACATGTTTTGCAAAGAAGACGTACAAAGGTCCATTTTTCAACTTATCAAGATATCCATCTTTTGCAAGTTCCTCAACACCAACACCTGGAATAGAAGTGTTCTCTTCACTGGCTATGAAGACAGCAACAACAGTGGATTTAAGCTTCGGTTTTGTTTGGCCGAGGGTCTTCATAAGCTCGATTACAAGGGCGACATGTCCCAAGCAATCAGTTGTTCCACGCCCTTGAAGCTTGTCTCCATCAATGCTTAGGGAAAAAGGATCAAAATCCTGACACCATTAATGTGTTCATATTTCATAATCAAAACAATAACTAGATACATAATCTTTTTAGTTAATTATATATGAATTAAGAAGATAAACAAACTACCCATTCTTCTGGATTAGCTGTGACAACATCCATGTGCATGCCAACAAACGAAACGACCTTGTTGGGTTCGGTTCCAGGGTACTCTACTATGAGATTCCCTCGGTTGGGTTTGTAGGTAATGTGATTGACGATGAGGGGGCCGCGACCTGTGGTGGTGGAAAGAGGGAGGAGGGCATCAAGAACATGGTTGACGACCAAATCCTCCTTCGGTATGAGCTCAGGCGGATTGTTCTGCACGAATTTGGATTCTCCAATGAGGTTTGTGAGAAGAGTGACGAAAGAATCTTTGTTTAGCTCTCCCATTTTCTCATTAACCATGGTGAGTGAGTGTTGGCAATGGGAAGATTGAGTATCGGTGTGTTTTATCCTTGGTCTATATATAGTCCAATACCCTATGTTAAAGATAAGAGATCTTTGGCTATCATTAAGCAATATGTAATACACGTATTCTAAACGTTTAGGAAAAACATTTTTCGTCATATTTAATAAAAACAAGATTGATATTTGATGGTGAATGAAGACAGATTCTTTAATGGGGGAATCAGATTATTAGTAAAATAAAGAGAGCATGTGCACCCATGGTATTATAGCCTCTTGGCATTTTAGTGGTGGTATAAGGCCTATGATTATTAAGTCATGGGTTCGATTCTCACACCGGATTTTTCCCCAAATTTATTGGGTTTCCTTCTGAATTGGTGTATAGACATTATTGCCCAGTGAGATCGATATGATCGGGTGGTTTCCCTATTGACACGATTATACTATAGCGATCCGTCACTCTTCCAAATTTGCCATTAAAAAAAAGAGAGCATGTGCACATCATAATCAAGCCAAGTGTTGAACACTGACATAATCATTATCTAAAGCTTTAAGGGGAGTGGGGGTGGTCATCACTCATCACTCACAACAACCAATCAAGTTCTGCCATGTTATCAATCACTATTCTATCACTCACAAGCTTTTTTTTATTGGCGGTGGTCATCACTAGTGATAGAATTCCACCACTCACAACCTTTTTTTAAATTAGAAATTAACAATAAAACACTAAAATTATAAATTTCATTAAAATTAAAACATACTAGTTCAATTAAACATACTAGAAATATTTTAGACTACAATTAAATAATAATAATAATAAATTGATCGGGAGGGTTACCTGTCGCTAGTTGGGGAATGGCGGACGTGCATTTTTGTATCGCCGTGACACTTGGTTTGCCCCTCGCATCGTAACCTTCTTGAAACCATTCCTCGCTTGCTTTGATGTCTCCAACAATCTTTAAAAATAATTCTTTTGGTAAACGAAACCGATCTCTAAACGTTTCGGCATTGTAGAGCGGATTCTCCACAAAATAATCGTTCATTAACACTTCGTTGGCAAGTATACGATCACGATCTACCATCTTCTTCTTTGGGCGGGACGAACTAGACTCAACTTCGTTATACACCGACACAAAATATTTTAGCGTCTCACTGTTAGAAGATGACTGCGTATCGCTATCGTTGTCCATCGAAAACGTCGAATACGTAGGAAACTCCATTTGAGAAAGATGTAGATTGTGTGAAATGTGTTTGTGTTTTGGTGTGGGTGAAATGGTTTAAAATTGAGAAGTATATATAAAAGGTTTAAAGGTTTTTTTTTATTAAAACTAACCGTTAAAATGCGGTCCAAAAGCCCAACATTCATATTTTGCACATGTACAACGTGTGAACTTTTCCACGCGTTTTAAGTTTCACGCGTGAAGAATATAGGTGGCGGCGGTGTGCAATTTCCTTTCACGAGTGATGGTGGTCCATCACGGAACCACCCCCAGTCCCTTAATACAAGGAGTTATAAATGGTAACTAAAATAAATTTTATTCTAATTATTTATAGGTCTTTACATAAATTTCTGAAATAAATGAAATGTTTCATTACTTATGAAAAGATTAAATTGTAATGATCTTACAAAAACAACTACGAAAAAATCACAAGTCTAAAGATTCTTTATACACCACATTTGTTATCGTATTTGTAGGTTTTCTATCTTTGTCTAATATTAGTAATTTAACTATATCTTTGATTTCTTTATACATCATATTTTGTTGTTTGTTGTGTTATTGGTCGATAAACTAAAAGTTAAGTTTAGATCAACAAAATCCACTTGATCTTGATTTTACTCTGATATGATTCTATTACCCAGAGAAGGAGTGCTCGTTAGGTTTAATTACGTCCCTTGACATTTAAAGATCCAATTCATACTGTTTTTTTTGCATCATTGAACAACTTATAATAAAAAGAGGAAATTAAAAAAATTACCAATATATTCTTTTACTCTATATAATGTTGATAAACAATAATTATAGTTTGGAAAAATTATAAGTTTTGTATTTATACATGTATCAGTATTTACAAAAATTATCCTTTATATATATAAAGACTAAACTACCCTCATGTGACTTGCATGTGACCAGGTTTAATAAGAAAATTTAACTAGGTTGGGGTCAAAGGACAAAACATGCAACAAAATTCCCTATAAAGGGCAAAACCTGTCAAAATTCGTTGAAAAGGACACCGTTTGAAATATGGTATAAAGATAAAGGACAGAACTTGTAATTTTTCCTTATAGTTTTATATGCGATTTATGTGACTTAAGCTTTTTATATGATGTATTTTTACTATGTTGAGTCTATTATTCAATCAACATTTATAAGGTTCTTTTAATATAGAGTTAATTAATGTTTTCGTTCATTTGGTTTGTCAAAAATCACTATTTCAGTCCGTTACTTATAATTTGCGATTTCAGTCCCTGTGGTTTCACTTTCGTAACCATTTCAGTCCACCTCGTAACCATTTCAATCCCTGTACTTACAGAATAAATAGACTGAAATGGTTATAAAAGTGAAACCACATGGACTGAAATGGTTACGAAAGTGAAACCACATGGACGTAAATCGCAAATTTTAAACCAATGGACTTAAATAGTGATTTTTGACAAACTAATGGGACGAAAACAATAATTAACTCTTTAATATATTTTTAAACATTTTAAGCTTTTCTATCGAATAAGAATATTAGAATGTGAACATGATCATGTGTGGGGACCATAATCACATTTTTTACAATATTTTGATAATCCACGTGAAAAATGCCATTTTGTGATTTTTGTTTTTTTTCAACATAATTTTGTCTCTTATACATGATTGATGTATCACATTCTTATCTCCTAAAAAAGTTTAAGTAGGGTAAAAATACAAAGTAAATAATCTATATCTATATCTATATACTACCTTATTTATTAGGCCACTCGGGGCGGTACGTGATGGAGCTCGATAACGCGTTAAACTATCACGCTACACCGCCGCCGGTTCTTTTATAACGCGTGAAGTTTGAAACGCGTTATTTCCTTCACGCGTTGAAGTTTGTTGTTGTTCCATGTTGCCGCCGCCTCCATGTTCTGCATAATTATTTGCTCTGCATGTTGCAGAATTAAAAATGGAAGTATAGTTCATCATGGCAACACGTGTACATGGAAGAAATTAAATGGAAGTATGCATCTTCATCATGGCAACACGTGTACATGGAAGAAAATGGCAGAAGTCTAAAAATAAAAATTATAAAAAATTGGGGAGTGATAGAATTCCATCACTAGTGATACCACCCCGCCTACATTTCTATCACTAGTGATAGAAATTTGGTTGATGACATGGCACGATTTTATTGGACAGTGTGAGTGATAGAAACTATCACTAGTGAACCACCCCGAGTCCCCTTAAGTAAACTAGGTTTTCTACACTTATGACAATTTTACATTATGTACATATTTTGAATCAACATGTACAAGAGAGCCAAACCATTTTAGAGGGGGTAAACTTGCACATTGTCTAAAATTTTAAACTTTAGTGGCATTTTTGGATGTTGGCACCATTTTAAATAAAAATAATTCAAAAGGTTATGGGTACTAATCAATATAAATTAATAAGTAATGATCATCAAGGCCATCATTTATTGAATTGATGAGGAAATTAACTATTAGCCTTGCACTAATTTATATACAAACCAAAAGCCGTAACTGATATTGAAGTTAAAACCCTTAAGTAAATGCTAAACACACTCATGTGTATATAATATATATTCTGCTAGAAACATGTATTGTATGTTCAGTTTTTTTGCGAGCAATGTTTCATTTTGTTCATGCTGGGAGATATAATTACATGCACATTGTTTTTCTAATTCATTGCAAATAGAACATGAACTAAGTTTATTTGTCTAGCCTTTTTCTCAACAGATTTTTTTTCCCGAAAGTGGTTAGTAGTTTGTAGTTTTAATATTTTTCCACAAGATATTTACTATATTAGGTTTGGTGTGTTGTAAATTGGATTTGTGAGAGAAGGCAAGCAAGAAGAAGAAGGTTGATAGTAATACTCTTGGAAGGAGTGATGGAGGACGAGGGTACCCTCCTCCGGTAACTAGGCTGATGAATTTTGTATCGCAGGAACAGGTCACAATCCTCCGTTTGTTTGTTTATTCATTCATTCAATTGGAAACCTTTGTGATTTATTTAACCAACAAACAAACAGTTGGATGAAGCTAAGAAGACTACCTAGAGTTGAAGAAGGAACTGCCTAAAAAGATCGCCCCCTTTTTCAGGTATCATAGTTCTTCTTCTTCTTCTTTGTCTTGCTTTTATTACTTTCATTCATTCACCAACCAAAAATATTATCTTTTAATTGCAAGGCATTAGATAAGAACGCTGAAACATGAATCTATTTAGACATTTGGTTCTTCATGTTATACATCACATCATTTAGTTACTTTGGGACATACTGTTTCACCTAAATTTGGTTCTTGATCATTCAGATTGAGTTTGGACCGAGTATTAGTAGTTCGGATGCTCCGGCATCATGTTCTATTGTTTCTTTATCAACTTTTGTTTGATTCTTGATTTTCCTAGCATAGTTGATTCTGTAAGACTTATGCTATACGACATTTGCTGACTTTCTCTCTGCATTAGTTTGTTAACTTTTTCAAGCTTGCTTGCTTTTCAATACACATGGTATAGTTGATTTGGCTTGTTTATATAATTTCGTGCAGATTTTAAAGGAGAATAAGGACAAGAAAGATGCAGAGTGCAACGAACGCTTCAAGCATAGTTAGTGCCACTAATTCTCCTCATTACATCTTTTAGTGCTCTCTCTCACGTGCCACTCTAAATTTTGGACCTCCAAAAGCATTGGATGAAGACGAGACTGACTTTCTTGATAAGTTGGAGTTTTGTAATTATCTCTTTCAATATTGCTTGCTTCATTTGAATAGCACACATGTTTTTAAAACGCCCATTTGAATTATCATTATCATTATCAATTTATTAAGTAAACTGGGTTTTTTTTACCCTTTTGGTAATTTTACCATGTGTACAAGTTTTGAAGTCACATGTATAAATAAAGCAAACCATTTTAAAGGGGTTAAACTTGGACATTGTTCAAAGTTTTAAGACACTTTGAGGGCAATCTGGATATTTGATTCATGGAATCCATGCCCACTTATGTCTTCTATTAATTGAATTAAATTAAGGATTAAATAAAAGTTTTTTAATAATAAAGGAACTAATTGATTAAATTAAAGGTTAGACAGGCAACCTTTAATTGATTAAATTAACGACATTGAACCCTTTGTTTAGCTCTCCCATTTTCTCATTAACCATGGTGAGTGAGTGTTGGCAATGGGAAGATTGACTATCGGTGTGTTTTATCCTTGGTCTATATATAGTCCAATACCCTATGTTAAAGATAAGAAATCTTTGGCTATCATTAAGCAATATGTAATACAATTTTCATCATATTTAATAAAAACAAGATTGATATTTGATGATGAATGAAGACAGATTCTTTAATGAGGGCAATTAGATTATTTGTAGAATAAAGAGAGCATGTGTGCCCATGGCATTATAGCCTCTTGGAATTTTGATGGTGGGATAAGGCTTATGACTATTAGGTTATGGGTTCGATTCATACAAGGGGTTTTTTCCCAAATTTATTGAGTTTCCCCTTGAATTGGTGTATAGACATTATTGCCTAGTGGAGATGGATGTGATCGAGTGGTTTCTCTAATGGTACAATAATACTCTAGTGGTCCGTCAGTTATTCAAATTTGCTGTTAAAAAAATGCGTATGTGCAGATCATGATCAGGCCAAGTGTTTAACAATGACATAATCATTATCTGAAGCTTTAATACATCATGTCAAAGGAGTTATAAATGGTAACCAAAAGAAACTTTATTCTAATTATTTATAGGCCTTTACATAAAATTCTGAAATAAATTAAATGTCGCAATACTTATGTAAAGATTAAATTGCAATGAACTGACAAAAACAAGTATGAAAAAATTACAAGTCTTTAAAAATTCTTTATACACCACATTTGTTGTCGTATTTGTAGGTTTTCTATCTGTCTAATATTAGTAATTTAACTACATCTTTGATTTCTTTATACATCACATTATATTTGTTGTTTGTTGTGTTATTGACTGATAAACTAAAAGTTAAGTTTAGATCAACAAAATCCACTTTGTCTAGATTTTACTCTAATATGATTCTATTACCCTAAGAAGCAGTGCTCGTTAGGTTTAATTACGTCCATTGACATTTAAAGATCCAATTCATATAGTTTTTTTTTTTGCATCATTGAACAACTTATCATAATAAAAAGAGGAAATTAAAAAAAATTACCAATATATTCTTTTACTCTATATAATGTTGATAAACAATAATTGTAGTTTTACGAGTTAACGCTACCCCACGCGTTGCAACGGGATGTTGATAGTGAAAGCCTTTAGTATGTTGATTATAAATATTGAATTATTATGTCGGATCTTCAATGAGTTTAATAAAAGCCGATTAATTGATTATAGTTATATACGTAACGTTCTATTTAATAAATAGTATTTAAAAGTAATGTATGCTTCTCCAATAAAAGTAATTATAATGATACTAATATTTGTATTAGTTTAATTGGTTATATTGTTTTATAAAACTTTAGGGGTTAGTACAATTATGAGCAAAGCATAGGGTCGTCATCATCATCATATTTAGTAAATCCCACCAATAACAAAGCTAAGGTAGGGTCTGAGGAGGGTAAGATTAGACTACCTTACCTTTGCCCCGTAAAATTAGAGAGGCTGCTTCCAGTGAGATCCTCGACTCGATAGTAGTTTTGCATTAAGCCTTGGACGGACATAAGGCACATAACACTTAGCGATTGAGACAACTATCGATTAGTGCATGTACCCCCTTGTCTTTCGGCTATCAGCGCCACCACATGATGCATGATTAACCATCCCCCTCTTTTAACGTTATTTTCATGAAATTAGTAAAATAACTTTTAAATTAATGCACTTTTACTTTTGCCCCCCGAGCGCCCACACATATATACATTATATACGCTTAATGCAAGCGGCGCGTTGAGCAAAGCATAGGGTGTAAGCTGTAATTTCTTAGACCTTAGAAATTAGTTTTGAAAATTTAAATTAAAAGCACACCGATAATTTTGTTCGTCACTTTCGCAACCGCTACATGCGATGGCGATGTTCAATTGGTGGCGTTGCCATGATGGCGGTTAGGGTTTAGGATTATTTTATTATTTTAAATGATAACCAAAGGTGCATGACTTTTCATTAATGAACTGACGTGGTTTTTTATATGAACCAACATACCTTTATTTTTTATATTGACAATTAAATAAACGCGTCGCGTAAACTGATGCGATGGTTTGCACAACGATTACAAAATAAATTTGCAAATAGTGTTATGGTTACATGAAAAAAAAGGTTTATTAAATTTGGCCTTTCAATATTTTTTAGTTAAATAATCAAATAAAAAACAAAGTTAAAAATAGAAAGAAAACAAAATCGAAAAAACAAAAGCCATATCTAAATTATTATTTCACTGATAAAAACCAAAGAGAAATAGAGATAAACTGAATTCTCTCTCTCATTCTATTCAACATTACAATATATAGATAAACATAACTATAAACCCTAAAGCCCATGAGTAATGGGTTCGGCCTAAAATGTCTGGTTTATAACACTCCCCCTCAAACATTTAGAATTATACACAATTTAACAACATACTTCAGGATGATGTTAAATAGGTACTTCGGGACCTGAATAAATAAACTGATACTACTGGATCAGTTGTACGGCCTCATTAAAAACCTTACTAAAAAAACCCATTGGGACAAAACTTAGTTAAGGGAAAAAGAGTACACTATGTATAATTCTCCCCCTGAATTCAACAAACATCTTTCAATCTGGGGAGACCGATCTTGTGTGATACTTGCTCGAAACTGCTTCTTGGTAAAGATTTTGTGAGCAGGTCAGCTAAATTTTCACTTGACTTGATCTGGCGAACATCAATTTCCCCTTCTTTCTGCAAGTCATGTGTTGAGAAGAACTTTGGTGAGATGTGCTTTGTTCGATCACCCTTGATGTAACCTTCTCTGATCTGAGCTATGCAAGCAACATTGTCTTCATAAATAATTGTCGGCTCCTTCTTGATCTGTTCTAATCCGCATGCTTCTTGTATGTGATTAATCATTGATCTCAACCACACACATTCTCGACCAACATCATATAGTGCTATCAATTCAGCATGATTTGATGATGTTGTTGTAAGTGTTTGCTTAGTTAACTTCTAAGAAATTGTTGTACCACCGTATGTGAATACATAACCTGTCTGAGATTTTTGCTTTGTGGGGATCTGATAGATATCTGGCATCCGCATACCCAACAAGCTTGGACTTTTGATCTTTCTGATAGAAAATACCAAAGTCTTGTGTCCCACAAATATACCGGAATATATGTTTTACGCCATTCCAGTGTCTACGTGTTGAATTCGAACTGTATCTCGCTAGTACATGAACTGCAAATGCAATGTCAGGTCTTGTGTTATTTGCGAGATACATAAGGGCACCGATTGCGCTTAAGTACGGTACTTCTGGACCAAGTACTTCTTCGCTTTCTTCTTGAGGGCGATAAGGATCCTTGTGTGGATCTAGCGGTCGGACAACCATAGGTACGCTAAACAGATGTGCTTTATCCATGTTGAAACGTACTAACATCTTCTGGATGTAGTTTGATTGATGGACAAATGTGCCATTGCACAGATACTCAAATTGTAGTCCGATGCATAACTTTGTCATACCAAAATCTTTCATTTCAAATTCCTTCTTTAACAATTGAGCACCTTTTTCTATCTCTTCAGGAGATCCTATGATGTTGATATCATCAACATAGACTGCTATTATAGTGAAATTTGAGAGTGATCTTTTTATAAAAACACATGGACTAATGACATCAGACTTGTGTTCTTCTTTTTCGAGATATTCACTAAGTCGATTGTACCACATATGACCAGATTGTTTGAGACCATATAAAAATCTCTGGAGCTTTATAGAACACATATCTCAAGGTGTTGATTTTAATGCTTCAGGCAATTTTTATCCCTTAGGGATTTTCATGTAGATGTCATTCTCAAGTGTCTCGTATAAATATGCGGTGACGACATCCATTAGTCTCATATGAAGTCCTTCAGAGATTGTGAGGCTGATTAGAAACCTAAGGATTATCGCATCCACTACAGGGGAATACGTTTCCTCGTAATCAACTCCTGGGATTTGGGAAAACCCTTGTGCTATAATTCGAGCCTTATATCGTACAATCTCATTCTTTTCATTTCTCTTTATTGCAAACACCCATTTATAACCTACTGGTCAGACGTCTGTGGGCGTTTGGACTACAGGTCCGAAAATATGTCGCTTTTCGAGCGAATTTAATTCAGCATTTATGGCTTCTTGCCATCTTGGCCAATCATTTATGTGCATGCACTCTTCTAAAGTTTTAGGTACATAATCATTTTCATTGATTACATCCGTTGCTATAGCATATGTGAATATATCATCAACATGTGTTTTATTCTGGTTCCACATTGTACTATCTTGTACATAATTAATAGAGATCTCATTTTCATTCGGTACCAGTGTTTCTTCTGAAACTTCATTTTCCTCTGGATTCATAGTTGTCTCTTCTGGGACATTTACCTCTATCGGAGTTTCACTTATAATCTTTTGCGAGTTTTCACCAACTGCGTTACTTTGCTCTTTTCGTTTCCGTGGGTTTTTGTCTTTGGAACCGATTGGTCTCCCACGCTTTCGTTGTATAGTAATCGCTTCACGGATTACTTCAATTCGAGCAGGTGCATTTGATGCTGGTACATGTGACTTTGTCACTCTATTCGTGTCTGTGAATGCATCTGGTAATTCATTCGCTATTCTTTGCAAATGTATGATCTTTTGGACTTCATATTCACATTGACCACTTCGGGGGTCGAGATTTGATAGCGATGGTGGATTCCATGTTATTTCTTGTGTTACCAGTCTCTCTTTGTCCTTATCTCCCCCTAAGACTGGGAACATTGTTTCATCAAAATGACAGTCAGCATACCGTGCTGTAAACATGTCTCCCGTCATTGGTTCTAAATATTTAATTATGGACGGGGAGTTAAAACCAATATAGATACCCAGTCTTCTTTGGGGTCCCATTGTAGTACGTTGTGGTGGCGGTATTGGTACATATACCGCACAACCAAAAATTCTAAGGTGGGACAAACTTGGTTCTCGTCCGGAGACCAGTTGCAATGGGGAGTATTCGTGATCAGCAGTTGGTCTCAATCTAATCAGTGCAGCGGCATGCAAAATAGCATGACCCCATGCAGAAGATGGTAATTTACATCTCATTAAGAGTGGTCTAGCGATTATTTGTAATCGTTTAATCAGAGATTCAGCTAAACCGTTTTGTGTGTGAACATGAGGTACTGAATGTTCAACAATGATCCCAATTGACATACAATAGTCATTAAAAGCTTGAGATGTGAACTCTCCCGCATTATCCATCCGGATGTTTTTAATTTGATTATCTGGGAAATTGGCTCTCAATTGTATGATTTGAGCTAAAAGTCGGGCAAATGCTACATATCGAGTAGCTAAAAGGCTCACATGTGACCACCTTGAGGATGCGTCTATTAAGACCAAGAAATAGCAGAATGGTCAACACGGAGGATGAATAGGACCACAAATATCCCCTTGGATTCTTTCTAAAAATGATGGGGTTTCATGTATCAATTTAGTTTGTGAGGGCCGAGTTATAAGTTTGTCCAGAGAGCATACTGCACATGATAAGTCTTGTGGTAGAAAAACTTTTAAGTTTTTAAGAGGGTGCCCGGTTGCACTTTTGATTATTCGTCTCATCATTATGCTACCAGGGTGACCTAGACGGTCATGTCATATATTGAATGTGTCTTTATCTAACAACTTTTGGTTACTCACCATGTATGATTCGATAGGATTGATATTAGTACAATATAATCCATAGGATAAGGCTTCTAATTGTTCAACAATTGTTTCTTTGCCATTTTTGTTTGAAGTAATTTGAAGATATTCAATATTATTTCAGATATTGATTTTAGGTGGTAACCGTTTTTTCGAATATCTTTAAAGCTAAGTAAATTTCTTCTGGATTTACTAGAATATAATGCATTATCAATAGTTAATTTGTTACCCGAAGATAATATTATGTGTGCTCTGTCGGAGCCTTCGATAAGGTTACTGACACCAGATATAGTACTAATCGGTGTCTCTGCCGAAGACAACTCAGAGAAAAATTTCATATCTTTGAGAATAGTGTTAGTACTACCGCTATCTACTAGACATTCATCACCAATAATAGCTCTACTGGAGCTAGCATACATATTTCTTCAGGAAATAGAAAATAAATTAAAGTTAATGCAAAGAAGTAAAATGAAACATTGCGAGAGTTTCAAACCAAATCAAGTACTAAGGTCATAGTGTGAAAAGTAAAGCATAAAAGGTATATTAAAAATGTTTAAACATCACGAACATTTTCAATGAAATCACATGCATCCAAATGAACGTCTGATATCATGGCTAAAGGTGCATCCTCAATCAGATTAGTTTCAGCATTCTTTCCTTTTTCTTTCATCATGCGTTGATATGCCTCAACGAGGTGTTTAGGGGTGTGACATGTGCGGGACCAATGATTTGACATCCCATATTTATACAAATGTTGCTTTGGTTCCCGCTACTTTTCCCTTTCAAAGGTCGTCCCGTATTATGTCGACTCGATTCACCACCACTATTTTTAATGTTCTGGGACTCTCGATGCCATGTATATCCTCGTCCTCGACCATGACCATGACCATGACCTCTGCTGGGGCCGCGGCCTCTACCTCTACCTCGTCTGCTTTGATAATTGGCCACATTCGCTTCAGGGTATGGGCTTGCACCGGCGGGTTACGATTGATGGTTTTGTAGTAGGAGCTTGTTGTTTTGCTCCGTGACCTGAAGACATGATATCAATTCAGAATATTTAGTAAATTTACGTTCCCGGTATTGCTGCGACAGGAGCATATTTGAGGCATGGAACGTTGAGAAGGTTTTTTCAAGCATGTCTTCATCGGTTATTTTTTCACCGCATAATTATAACTCAAAGGTAACGCGGAACAAGGCAGAATTATATTCACTGACAGTCTTAAAATCCTGTAGTCGTAAATGAAGCCATTCATAGCGGGCTTTAGGGAGTAAGACCAACTTCTGGTGGTCAAAACGTTCTTTGATGTTTGTCCATAATTCAAGGGGATCCTCAACAGTTAAATATTTCCGCTTTAGATCTTCGTGAAGATGATGGCGGAGGAATATCATAGCTTTCGCTTTATCTTGAGGCGAAGTTTGATTACCATCAATAATTGTCTCCCCCAAATTATTTGTTGTCAAATGAATTATAGCATCAAGAGTCCATGGGAGGTAGTTGTTACCCGAGATGTCAACTGCGGTTAATTCAAGTTTTGATAAATTTGACATTATATCTACAAATGAAAGAATCATGGATTTAAAATCGAGCCGCAATATAAAATATATATTATAGGAGAACTTCAGGTTCTCTATAGGTAGAACTGCGGGTTCTATACTTTACGCCATTTTAATAATAGAGTAGGAATTTAGAAACTCTTATATGATTTCGTATTGTAAACATAAATTGTGTTTTGATAATTTAAATATAAAAAAATACGAAACTTTAATTAAATATGTGAATATATTAAACATACTTTAATTAAACTAGTTAACCACTTTTAGTATTTAATGAATTTATGATCATCTTAATGTTGACCGTCCCTTGATTGATCTGTATATTAAAATTCATATTAACTGTAGCAAACTTGAATATACAATATTTAATAAGTTTGCATTTATCTATATATATATATATTAGATTATATTAAATGTTTTCCTTAAAATATATTATTTAAGGTTTGAAACCGTTTCTTTCCATATAAAAGTTATAACTCTAAAGGTTAAGCCCATCGAATTAGAGCCCAATAATAACCACTGGACTAGGGTTTTGAACACATCATTGTGAATGCTCTGTTTTCGGGTCAGAAGTTTAAGATTCCGGCGAATATTCTGGTAGAAATCTCTAGCAAACCGTCGGAATCTCTCTCTTTTCACCGTTCTCCGATCCGACCGCCGCCCCCCAGTCTGGCCGGCCAAATTGCCACCAACAGTTTTGAAAACTCACGTATGGTTCTGAAACCGTCACCAAAGAAAACGTCGCTACATGGTATGAAGATCGAGTTGAACGTCGGTGTTGCGCATTCGCCGGTTTACCATTGAGTGTGTTCGTCGGAGGAAAGTTTTCAGTAAGTTTCTTTTTTTTCTTTCTTTTGTGTGTGGCGGCAGTGACCGCGTTTGTGTTCGGAAAAGAAATCCGGTGGAGTTGTATATCGATTCTTTAAGGGTTTACGAAACAAAAGAATATCCTATTGTTTTTTAAAGTCCAAAAGAAAAACCTAATTCTTAAAAAAAATTGTTGTTGTACCACCGAAGTAGGTTTCATGTCAGGCTAATATCTCACCGAAAAGTTTTGGGGAATAAATTGTTGAAACGAGATGTATTAACAGAGAAGTAAAATTACACAATGCTAATTAAAAGTGGTATATCAGATTGTTTTCTCGACCCCCGAAGTAGCAGAGGAGAGAACAAAAGTGGAATAAATTTATTCTAGTTTCTCAAAACCTTTAAAAACCTCCAGGTTTTTAAAAACCTTTCGGTGAGGGTTTTTAGCCCCTCTTCAGGTTCTCGTTAGTTTGAATAAATTTCTTAGTAAGGTTTTAGAACAAATTTACTCAAAAGTGGTATCTATAATAAAAAAATATATTCAATACTGTACGAGATATTGATAGTGTACCCGGATTTGATGAACTGGAGAATGTTTTGAATGATAGCAACTTGTGGATGATTTCAGATTTTCCGGTAATCTCAGTTAGTTAGAGCCTTGTGCTGATAACGTGATAAAAACCAAAGAGAAATAGAGATAAACTAAATTCTCTCTCTCATTCTATTCAACATTACAATATATAGATAAACATAACTATAAACCCTAAAGCCCATGAGTAATGGGTTGGGCCTAAAATGTCACGTCATTTGAATCGTCTTTTTAGAAAACAAAAAAATGAAAGGGTTCGCATCTACTACTACAACCGTTTGACTTATGTGATTTTTTTTTTCAATTTAATTTAAGGGTACTAATAATTTCACATGGTAACATCTTATTCTAACATGGTGTATACGGGTCGTATAAGGTTATACGGCCCGTATAGAATAGAATGAACCGACAAAGGCTGTGCCAGCTACGCAATCGTCACCAAACACACCATCTATGATAAACCCCCAAGTGGTCAGCCGTTAAAAATTTGGGTTACCGGTTGCAAGTTCAAACTGATCGGGACATACAGAAAGAGGTTAGGTTATTGGGATCTAAGGGTTGATGAATCTAAACATAACCACGAACCATTTCTGTATCCAGAGGGTCATCCGTCCCTAATGAGGCTGACTTGTCGCAACCCCCGATCCCTTATCTGTCTCAGGAACGGGCGGACGAGAACTCAGAAGGTGGTATCAGTTGGTTAATTTGGCAGCGGAAATTACATCAGGACCGTAGTTAGGAAATGTTTATCAGAGTAAAACCACCACATTTGATATAATAATCACATGGGTAAAACCCAAGTTTCTTATTACAATAGGTTTATAGGGATAAACCCTATTTTATTGAATTTAAAACACCGTCTTTTAGGTAACTTTTATAGCCACATTTTTTCCAAGCCTTCAGTGCTCTCCAGCTGGCTTTTTACTAATTGGCTGTCACATTGTGTTACCTGAAACGTGTTTTAAAAACATTTGTCAGTGGGAAATACTGGTGAGTGAATCCCAGTTTAATCAAGAACATTTTATCAATTAAAACAATATTGAGAGCGATCGCATTGTTTATTTCTACACAATTACTCATTCAGTACTGTCAATCCTGACTTGTGGGTCATATTACACATTGGCTAACTCGTTGTCCAATGGTAACGTGTTGTCGTCCCGACTTACTACTCACAGTGTAGTAAATTTTGTATACAAAACCCCAACATACCGGCAGTAATTGAAGAACTACAAAGACTCAATCACCGCTTAATCACATTGTAAAACATTTAAGGTTTTGTAAAATATTACAAAAAGTTTAACAAAAATTGGATAAACTCACATTGCTATCTTAGACTTCGCGTAAGGGTTTCCTGGGATTAATCTATAATTTACACAAATGTACATAGGTTAGTATAATAACCCTTTGAAAATATTAATGATACCCTCCCCGAGACGGTATTCCAACAACTACGTCGGGCAGAACCACGACAGTTGTTACGGAACCCTAAATCAATCGAGCAGCGTATCTATTACTAAACTGGGGTTATAATACTTACAACGGAGCAGAACCTCGCTAATTAGGGGGTATAATACCAACTTTATAAAGCCTAATATTCAGAATTTGAGATTGAGAAACGAAAAATGAACGATTTCTGGTTGAACCCGATGGCTCCTTTATATAGTTGCTGAAACTGACTCTCACGCAGCCCGCGTAAAGGTAAGCAAAGGCTTATGCGTCCCACGTCGTAGCCCGAGTAGGGTTTAGGTGATCCGGGTCATCGCCTAGACTCGCCACAATGATGACACGTGTCATCACCGGGCTGCGCCACTATCTCGATCTTACGCTGCCCGCGTAAATGTTAAGGTTAGCTTACGCGGCCCACCTTAACTTAAGAAATCAAATGAAATCAGGTTTCAACCTTGAAACCGCCCGCGTAAGGTTGGGGTGGGTCCTACGCGGCCCGCCTCAACTTAATAATCAAATTTTAAAATTTTATTTTTAATGCTATAGTGTATTTCGGGCTCGGTTTTCATATACGGGGTGTATTTAAAGATATATTGGGCCATTTTAAAATATACTAGGGTGTCGGAAATATTCAAGGGTGTCGGTTTTCTTTAGGGTTGTTACATGACTCCAGCGGAAGAGAGGACGGTGGAGCAACTTACGCATCAGAACATAAAACCACCAGACATTCTTGCTGCTATTAAAGAACAAAACCCCCCATAATGTCTCAACATGAAACACCATATACAATGCTCGGGCCAAATTGGGTCGAATGGAACAAGTCGGCGAGACTGCAATGCAAATACTTTTCGACCGGTTGGAGAAGGCTGGGTTTGTTTTTTACCATAGAACAACTGAAAACGGCGAATGGGTCGAGGATGTTTTCTTCATCCACCCGGACTCGAACATGTTGTGGCGCACCTTCCAGCATGTGTTTCTTATAGACACCACCTACAAGACGAATCGGTACAAAATTCAGCTAGTTCAAATTATCGGTGTTACATCCACGTTGATGTCGTTTTGCATTGCTCAGGCGTTCATAAGCAACGCGAAACAGGAAAACTTCACATGGGTTCTACAGAGGTTGAAACACTGTCACACCCGACCGCGTCAAAACAACGAAACTGTGGCGGAAACGTCGGGGAGTGTTGCAACAGAATCATCGTTTCACAACCATGGTATTTAAAAGTTTCGTTTTATTAAATTATTGAGTAATTTAAATTGTCTTAAACCAAACAAACAAATTAAACATCATCTATTATCGTTATTAAGTCACTAAGGCCTTGTCCAGATCCTATATGAACATGCATCCTAGCAACCAACATCACGCAACACCACCTGAAACATATGTAAAAACAAAGTCAGCAAAGAAATGCTGGTGAGCACATAGGTTTTGTGAGAGTATCGGATTCATGGCTCGTTTACATGTTGCAATACTCATTAGACTACAAGAGTCTAAAATACAAACATCGTTTTGAAAAGTGTATTGCAACATAATTAACCAACTCAAATCAAGTTGGTTATAGTTTATAAAATATCACAACCATGATTCTTAGCCCCAAAACATTTGTTTTAGTAAACCAACTCGTAAAATATCTCGTAAAAACTCGTTAATAAAACTCGTATGGTTTATATCATTTCGAAAACCTCGTTGTGTGACATCGTTTCAAAATCGTTTCCCAAGTGAACTAAATAACGACACAAAATGTAATATGATAAAAGCACTTATATATAAGATATACCAGCGGCGTATGTACCATGCTTTTATCATGCTGAACCCATCCCATTATCTAATCACAACCCAAAACCAATCATTTATCCAATTCGTTTTTCTCGTTTAAGTCGTTTTAAATCGTTTAACTCGTTTCTGAAATTGTTCTCATTTTAATTGTGAAACTACTTATGGTCGTCTCGCTAATAACATTCAAACCTTCGTGACTCGACTATCTCGTAACTCGTATTAACAAACCACCAAAGGGTAAGTTAACAATCATCAGATTCGGTCGTTACCTACATAACCCCCACACATAACCATGGGTGTAGTCTGATAACGGGATTTGTCAGATCCTATGGTACCATAACCTAATACTGGTCGGCTTGATCAAAGCTAATGAATGTTATTCGCTATGTAAATGCGTCCAACAAGTTCATTCACATTATCGAAATCGTTATTAGTTTAATATAAACCATGTTAATCGTTTTTTAAACCATCATTAAAATATCGAAATCGTTTTAATACATATGAATCACCCCAAAACAATCGAAAACAGTAAAATAGGGGAACTATGTACTCACATTGAATAGAAGGGTATCCTTGATCTAAAGAACTTAGCGAAGCTCAGGCAAACCAAGGAAATTCAAGTAGTACCTAGTAATCGGATCACTAGTAAATAAATCGACACCTAAATCGGAAGATCGGATAGAATGAGGTTTCGTAAACCAAATGAGTATTGGAACTCATGTGATATGGTTTAACAAAGGCTACATTCTAAATCGGAACCTAACCTAAGTGCTTTCGACCCGTTATGACCCATTAAGGTAGCTTATGCTACTTTAACGCGTCGTTCGCACAAACGCGCATTCGAGACGTCTAACTAGTCCTATGACAAGTATTATATGCCTAAACATGTTTAATTATGTTGCATAATTAGTTAAGTGACAAATGTTTAGGTTACATATGCTTAAAATCCAATTATGCATGAAAAGGGCATTTTGGTCATTTACCTAAGACATATAAACTACCTATCATACAACTACTTAAACTACGTGACCATAAGGTATAACCTCGGAAGGTTATTCCCTATACAACTATGGTCACTAAACATTCTTGGTCGGATCCTAAGGATCGATCAAACGGGTTGAGTTCGAAAGTCTAAGCGGCGGTTTAGACCGCTTGACTTACGAATCTAAACAAGAACTAAACTAAAACTGACGAGCTAAGCAAGTTAAAGCAGGCTTAACTAAGTTAGAAAACAGGTTTTGATATCAAAACAAAGTGTTTTGATACCCAAGAGTAGTTTGGTTGCAAAATACGCATAAATGCGCATTTTGACCGAAACTACGACTCGTCACTACGCCTAGCCGACGTGGTAATCAGTAGGTATAGTCATTAGGGACTATAACTATCGTGATTACGCTCACGTTGCGAAGTTCAAACGAACTTTGCGTTGACCATTGACTGGTCAAAGCTGAAAGTCAAACACTGTTTGACTTTTAAGCTAGGAAAGCGATAAAAGAACGAAGGAAGCTTACAAAGGGTCCTTGCCAGGGAGAACTTGATCTTAAAATCTCAGGTATGAAGTATTATAACTTCAACTTAGAGAATTCAGATCAAGGGTGAGTAGAAATGGAAGGAGGGCATGCCTATTTATAGTTTTTGGTTCACCATTGAGATCATTCCTTGCTAAAGAGGGAAAGATCTTGGCCTTACATGTGGGCGAATGGTTTTAGAAACCATGGGGACTTGTAAAACTAGCAAAAATCAGCAGATGGTATTCAAAACAAGGGTTTAAAACCATCAAAATCAAGTCCTAAGTCCAGATTCAATGTTTCTGATCTGCAACTCTGTCACGGCCCGCGTAATAGTAAGGCCAGGCTTACGCGGCCCGCCTGGAGTACTTTCCAGAAATTGCAATTTAGCCCCTGCACTTGAGAAACTTGTGTTTTGATGCATATTTGACACGTTTAAGCCCCGTCAACCTCATTTCAAGGCTCTAAAATGAAGCTAAAGTATAGGGAACTTAAAATATGCTCAAAAACATCTCGGATGTCGGCTCGTTTGGTCGTACGGTTACGTTATTCGGTTAATTACGACGGAAGTCGTAACGAACGCAAAAACGATCCAAATTAAGCGACGAATGATGTTTTATCATGCCAATCACTAAAATAAAATATTTTAAGGATTACATAAATTTTTGGATGGCCGGATATATTCAGAACGTAAGATATGCGCGAAAATGCAAACTTGTGCACTTTTTGACGCTTTTAGTCCCTATTGATCAAATAAGTTTATTTTTGCGCACCAAACACCTCAAAGCCTATATCTAGGCTATGTAAAGGATATTTAGGGCATGTTTAACTTATGATCAAGTTCTGGAACGTTCGTTCCTGAACAAATCGGCATAGTTTCGCAGTTTGACACAAATAGTCCCTACGATCGAATAGACTTGTTTTCAACACACCAAACCATCCAAAACTTATTTCTAAGTTATGTAAAGGTTATTTAAGGTATGTTAAGCCTATGTCACTATTTCGGAGTGTTTTTTGCGTTAAAATGACTGCTTTTACGCACCATTTTGCGTATAACTTTCCAGAAAGCGATTTAAAGCTTGAAATCGGAATCGAATGAAATCGTAAAATTAACAAACACAAGTACACACATAATAACACCAAAATACATTGTTTTATTAATAATTAACATTGTTTTACATTGTACATCGATTACAGAGCACAGTTGTCACAGTCTCCCCTACTTTAGGAAATTTCGTCCCGAAATTTTAACTAGAGGAAACTTGTGAGAACAATTGCGGATATTTCGCCTTCATTTGGTCCTCACGTTCCCAAGTAAACTCTGGGCCACGTTTGGATTCCCAGCGAACCTTGACCAATCAAATCCGTTTGTTCTTCAACTTTTTGACAGCACGGTCTGTTATCTCCACAGGTTTCTCGACAAAGTGCATCGCTTCATCAACTTGAATTTCGTCGAGTGGAATGTGAAGATTAGTGTCAGCTAAACACTTTCGCAAATTGGACACGTGAAAAGTCGGATGAATATTTCCAAGCTCTGGAGGTAGCTCTAGTAGATAGGCAACCTTTCCAACTCTTTCAACAGTCTTAAATGGTCCAACATATCGTGGTGCAAGTTTTCCTTTCTTTCCAAATCTCACCACTCCCTTCCAAAGTGACACCTTGAGTAGGACATGGTCTCCGACTTGAAATTCCAAGGGCTTGCGTCGCATATCCGCGTAACTCTTTTGACGGCTTCTAACTGTCACAAGATTATCGCGAATTTTCTTGATTTTGTCTGTTGTTTCTAGAATGAGCTCAGGTCCAGTAAGCTGAGCTTCACCGATCTCATTCCAACAGACAGGTGAACGACATTTTCGACCGTAGAGAGCTTCGAATGGTGCCATATTAATGCTAGCATGATAACTGTTGTTGTAAGAGAACTCGATCAATGGCAGATGAAAGTCCCAATTACCACCAAAGTCTATCACGAATGCTCTAAGCATATCCTCCAAAGTTAGAATCGTCCTCTCAGATTGTCCATATGTTTGGGGATGATAAGCAGTGCTTAGATTTAGTTGGGTTCCCATAGCAGATTGCATCACGATCGGAAATGATCGAGCATCACGATCGGAAATGATGTCCAAAGGAACACCATGTCGAGATACAATCTCATCAACATAAATCTTTGCAAGTTTATCAGCAGATAGATCCTTGCGAATTGGAATAAAATGAGCTGACTTTTTTAATAGATCGATAACAACCCAAATAGCATCGTGACCTTTAGATGTACGCGGTAATTTAGTGATGAGATCCATCGCAATGTTCTCCGATTTCCAAACCGGTATCTCTAGTTATACAAGCAAACCAGACGGTCGTTGATGTTCAACCTTGACTTTGAGACAAGTTAGGCATTTCGATACATACAAGGCAACATCTTTCTTCATACCAGGCCACCAGTACTGAGTACGAAGATCCTTGTACATTTTATCAGCCCCAGGATGGATAGAATATCGAGACTTATGAGATTCGTCCATCACTAAAGTGAGAAGATCGTCTTGTTTCGGGATCCACAAACGATCCTTGAAATAGAGTAAACCATCGTCTTTCGCTTCGAGTTTAAGCTCAAGTTGAAGTGGTAGTTCATATTTCAGTAAGCCTTTGATCACACAAGATCGTTGACCTTGAAGGACACGAGATTGAATATCAGATAGGGTTCGAACAGAATGAAGCTTGACTCGCTCATTTCGACTAAGCGCATCGGCTATGACATTCGCCTTACCAGGATGGTAGCGAATCTCGCAATCGTAGTCGCTGACGTGATGTCGCGGTCACAATCAAATTTAATCCAATTACTACTAAATAGATAGCGGTAAGTGGGTATCGAACACATGGAGTTTTTGGAATGTGTGTTATTTGAAGATTTATCTAAGTTACCTAAAATTAAACTAATTGCAAGAAAAGTAAAATTCAAGAGTTGGTTTGATTGGATTGGTTTTAAAAACTAAGAATACTAATTAATTTGCGAAATGAAAGTTGAGTTTGTAAACAATTTGGAGATGAATGACCATCCTAAGTTTCCGGTTTGCTTCAACAATTTGCCATTTCTTCACTTCTCGATTTCGCCAACTTCCGCCATCCTTCTAATCTTTCTAAATCCCTCATCTTGAGCACTTTAACACCTGCACATCAGTTCATCTAGTGATTACCATGTTCAAGCAAATAACCGTGTATAGTATGGGATTTTAATCATTTTAAGGCTCTTTAGGGTTGTCCTACGGACCACCCGTCACATCCCCACACTTACCCGTTGCTTGTCCCAAGCAACTCATTCAAAACGATTCAAAACCTAAGCGATCAAACATGCAAACCAAGGTAAATGTGCCGTCCTTTTACTAACTTTCAATCATACCACAAGACACACCCCTCACACAAAATCTCTCGGCAACAAGAAATATAAGCATAATGCTAAACCACTCAATGCGTGTATGTGTGCGCGCGAAAATAAGCTTGTATAAGAATCAAGTTTCCTCCTAACAAATATCTAGCATGCTTTCGAATCAAAGGGACTTACGGGTTGTAACGGGGCTAGGTGTAAAGGTAGGAAAATGGTGGAATACATATAAAAGAGCTATTTGATTTGACCCGGCTTTTTATTTCTACTACTACGAAGCAAACACCAAATATATACAAAACTTCTTCAACATTCTCAACTACTATTGCAACTAAATACTTCTTTTTGTATTTTTTTCATTTCATATTTTTTTTAACAATAAACTTCAAGAATATATACAAGAACATCAACACTACATACTAAATTCCTAATCCGGGTCATCTCAATCGGTAAAATTTATATAGGAAGCAGGCTTGGGTCACAACCGAATGGTTTAAGGCTCAAACGTGGCAATCTAAAGACCAAACCCCACCCCTCACAATACCAAGCTCATATATGTAAAGTATGAGGTCCAACCCACCAATCCCGCACTCTTCACACATCTAGACGAGGCTTCCTAAAAGTCCCCTATCATTTCCAAAAGCATGCTAACTCTAGGATTTAACAAGTATTCACACACAAGTTCTATTAACACACAACACACACCGCTACTCAAACAATGAAATATCAATAACAATCATGTGTGGCTCAAATCTTCACCAAGAAAAGACTAGGAATGGGTGTCGGTGTGTCAAATGGCACAATATCAAGTTTTCAAATTTTAACAATTTTCGCTTGGGTTTACAAAATTTTTAAAATTCTCAAAAATTTCCCCCATCCCCACACTTGGGATACATTGTCCCAATGTATGGCTTTGAGGGAAGGATCGCTTTTAACCACAACATCAACCTTTGCTTATACTCTCAAACCCCAAGTTTCTTTTTGTATATATATTTTATTTATTATTATTAGAGACACCACCAACTTTCACAACCCAACAACATATCAATATCAAACACCACCCTACCTCCCAACCATAACATAAACAAACTACATAAAAATATACAAAAATGTACAAAGGAGCAAGATACGACCTGACTAGTAGTACTTCGGCTGTGGAGGCCCGAAGATGGATGTCATCATATCAGTCCACTCACCAAAACCAAATGCTCCACCGCTACTACTGCTTCCTTGATCACCACTTGGATTCGCCTGTTGATAACTCATAGCATGTGGATCCACCCACTGAGAATGATGCAATGGTGGGGTGGGGTATGACACACTACCATCATTTGGTGGCAATGTAGTATAATCCACAACTGGCGGATCCGCTTCAATTGGCTGGCCCGCATGCCACTGATCGTGCACACGTCTTTGGCGATCATCTAGGTAGCGATTGTTCACTTCTTCTTGATGGGCATACATATGAGCACGGTTCCATTGCTCACTCCTATCATAGCTCCGCTTCAAAGCCCTCTCCATACTTGCCCCCTTGAAAGTTTGTTGATCAAAAAGCATTTGGCTTGATTCACTCCATTCACCGAAAGTGGGTGGCCGCCTTTGTTCAATAATTTGGCCCATATTTCCCGAGTGGGCCCAATAAGGATCATAAGCTTGCTGGGCATAATCAAATGCACCCCCCACATAACCAGCTTGCACACCGGCCCCCTGAACTTGAGCATCAACCATGAAGGCATCTTCACGGTAATCATCATCTCCACTTACCTCTTCATCGGTGATTTCGGGCTCATCAGCCTCACCCGGTCGTAACGGCCTCGCATCCAACTTCAACGCTCTCCACCTTCTCCCATTTGTTTTCAGCCTATGATACCTCTCCGTTTCCGTGTAAATCCAACCTGGCCCAAGATTCTTAAGGTCTAATGGTCTAAACCTCTTGTAAGAACCTTTCTCATCACCTTTAATCGCCCCATATTTTTTTAACAACGCTGTAATCAACCGGCAATGAGGTATAATCTTTCTTTCTCCACTAATTTTGCTCAACCAGATGTTATTCAACACGAGAAATCAAAAAGGGACCTTGGGAGATCCATGCATCATCATATATAAAATCGGTACTTCCTGATGCCGCACTTCCATCTTGTCACCCCGCCTTGGAACAACATTATAAATGCACAATGTCAACAACAATTTTGCTTCCATTCTCAAATTACTTCTATATAACTTCCCATGTGTTGTGCCCGGAAGGAAAGGGTAGTCAAGCATATTTTGCCATTGCGGATGCTTGTTGGGCTCGTGGTAGAGATCTTTGAGACTCGGGTGAATGTACTCATTTGCGGGTCTGTCGTCAAACTTTGCTATTTTGCGCAAAGAGTCATAAGACATTTCTACTTTCACCCCGTTACACTGTCCAACAAGCCTCATCTTGCTTGGAGTCTTAAACGGGGGACATTCAAGTGAGGCCACCCATTCTTGAATCTGCTTGTCGTACATCTTCTTCACTTCCCCGTCATAACACTTCAATGCTGCACCCCAACCCAACTCCTTGAACTTTGCCGTGATCCCAAATGGCCCGAAATCAACCTCCTTGATCTCCTTCTCACAAATAAATGCTTTACCTCGTTGTTTTAGCTTGTTCATTTGTTCATGAAACAGGTCCTCTCTCCATTCCTCAGGTTGGTCTAGCAATGAACCGGTTGTCCAATCCGGCTTCGGGCCCCTTGGAGGTGCATCCTCCTCCGAGTCCGGGTCACCAACCCGGGTCAATCTCCTCCTCTTTTGTTGCACATTATCCCCTTGAGGCGCATTAGAAGAATTTGCAATTCCTTTCCCCTTTTTCGTCACCATGCCTACACACATTCAAAAACCACACAAACAAATCAAGTTAGTATTTCTACCTAATCTTCCCCACACTTGCTTCATATTATGAGTATAGATGTGCAAAAACCAAAATTTCAGTCTTTCAAACAAAATTTTGGCATGATGTCCCTATAAATCAAAATTTTTCCAAAAATTTTAACTAGACATCAACACATTTATACCCATACATTCAATAGCTTACAAAATCCTATCATCTATCTCATACAAGCAAGTGTGTAAGCAAAAACTATAATGAAAACTTACAACCCTTAATGTACTTCAAAGAATGACAAGAAATTACATACCTTAGTGTTGTAGAAGATGAGAATAACAAACTATCCAAGTTCACACAAAAACCCACAAGAACCCCCAAAATTTCGGCCCTAGGTTTTGAAGTTCGGACCAGAAAACGTGATTTTCTTCCAAAAATTCACCCACAATCAGATTATTCGTGAAATTTTAGTCGAAATAGACCCAAAAATCAGTTGATTTGGTCTAAAATTGAAAGAGATATGGAAGTTTAAAGTTTAGGGTTCTAAGAGATGAAGGTGAAGAAGAAGAATGTGTGGTTAGGGTGAAAGAATCGAAAGATATGGATAGGGATAATTGAAGAATTGTTGTTATTTGTTTTATTATTATTATTAATGATAAGTTTTCGTTTTTTTTCTTTTTCTTTTTTTTATGTAACCGACAGCAACAGGCCCCTTCAACTCTGCTCGGCGCCGTAACCTACGGCTCCTTGCCGTAGGTTACGGTAATGTCTGTGTCAAAAATGCTTGCCGTAAATCAGGGACCGTGGGCCGTAAGACTTTGTTTGTCCATATGGAGCCGTAACCTACGGCTCCCAGCCGTAGGCTACGTCTAGAGCTGGGCAACCAAGAGGACCTTAAAAAAAACTTAAAATCTTGCAAAAATATATTTTATTTTATTATTATTATTTTTTTTTAATTATTTTTTTAATTATTGAGAACATGAAAAGTATCACCCTACCCCCCGTTAAAAACCCGTGTTGTCCTCAACACTATGTTCGGGAAATTCGTACGAATTTCCCCACACTTGTTTCAAACACCGGTTCTAAACGGGACTTTATTCAAAACACGAAACTAAGCTACAATATATACAAAATACCAAACCTGGGCCTCTTTCAAGTTTCCTCGTCATCCAATGGGCGTAAAATGAAGCCCACTTTGTCGAGCTCGAGATTGTTGATATCATTACCTTCCAAGTACGGTTTGAGACGATGCCTGTTCACCGTTTGTTGCTTATTTATTTGTTCATCTTGTATATCAACATCTCCAAACCTTCCCACTCGTCGAACAACGTAAGGACCCATCCACTTGCTTTTGAGTTTCCCCGCAAACATCTTCAATCTTGAATTGTACAACCACACTTTTTGACCCACTTCAAAGTTCTTTTTCCTTATCTCTTCGCATCATGAACTTTCTTCAGTTTGTCTTTATATGCGGATGCACACTCATAAGCTTGATCCCTTATTTCCTCAATTTCGTTCAATTGTAGCTTTCTCGCCTGACCCGCTTCGTAATAGTTTGCATTCACCGTTTTAATCGCCCAATATGCCCGATGTGCTAACTCCATAGGCAAATGACATCCTTTTCCATACACCATTCGATAAGGAGTGGTATCAAGTGGAGTTTTGTAGGCCGTTCGATAAGCCCACAACGCATCATCAAGCTTGCTTGACCAATCTTTCCGATCCGTTCTCACCGTCTTCATTAGAATTTCTTTAATTTGCCGGTTAGACACTTCCACTTGACCGCTCATTTGCGGATGATACGGTGTAGCAACGCGGTGATTCACATTGTATCTTTTTAACAATTTCCCAAAATTGAAGTTCTTGAAATGTGACCCACCATCACTTATTATTACTCTAGGCACACCGAATCGAGCAAAAATATTGGATTGTACAAACTTGCATACAACGGAGTGATCGTTGGTCCTCGTAGCGATAGCTTCAATCCATTTCGAAACGTAGTCAACCGCAACCAATATGTACAAAAACCCATTTGAGTTTGGAAAAGGACCCATGAAGTCTATTCCCCAAACGTCAAATACCTCCACTACCAAAATCGGTTGTAACTGCATTTCATCCCGTTTCGAAATACTTCCCACTCTTTGACAATTGATGCAGTTTCGGGCATACTCACAGGAATCCTTGAAAATCGTGGGCCAATAAAACCCACTGGACAATACCCGATAACCCGTCTTGTTCCCACTAAAATGGCCTCCACATGCCGATGAATGAGCATGGGTCAAAATCTCTAAAACTTCAGTTTCGGGAACACATCTTCGTATCACTTGATCGGGTCCGATTTTGAACAAGTCCGGTTCATCCCATATATATTGCTTCACTTGACTAAGAAATTGTTGTCGTCTCTTCTTCGTCCAATGATTCGGAATTGCACCCTTAGCCAAATAATTCACATAATGGGCGTACCATGGTGCAACGAAAGTAGAAACGGCTAACAATTGTTCATCGGGAAACCGTTCATTAATCTCGCTCGGGTCGTCAACACCTTCCAACGGGATCCGGGACAAATGATCCGCTACAACATTCTCACATCCCTTTTTGTCTCGGATCTCTAAGTCGAACTCTTGCAACAGAAGCACCCAACGAATCAACCGAGGCTTCGCATCTTTCTTTTCCATTAGATATCGGACCGCGCTATGATCCGAATAAACAATCACCTTGCTCCCCCAAATGTAAGCTCTAAACTTGTCGAAGGCATACACCACCGCTAATAATTCTTTCTCGGTCGTGGTGTAATTCAGTTGCGCCTCGGACAAAGTTTTACTTGCATAATAGATCACCACCGGTTTCTTATCGACACTTTGACCCAAAACCGCTCCAATGGTCGTATCACACATAATTTCAAACGGCTTCGACCAATCCGGTGGTTGCAAGATAGGAGCCTTCACCAACTGTTCCTTCAACACATGAAACGCTTGCAAACATTCGTCAGTAAAATCAAAGGGAACATCTTTCAATAATAAGTTACATAAAGGCTTTGTAATTACACTAAAACCCTTAATAAACCTTCTATAAAATCCCGCGTGTCCCAAAAATGATCTCACCCCCTTGACATTCTTTGGTGGGGGTAGAGATGAAATTACCCGAATCTTTGCTTTGTCTACCTCCATTCCTCGGTCCGAAATCACATGCCCCAACACAATACCCTCTTGAACCATAAAATGGCTCTTTTCCCAACTTAACACCAAGTTTGTCTCAACACACCTTTTTAAAACTTTTTCCAATTCGTCAAGACAAGAATCGAAACTTGGGCCAAAGATGGAAAAATCATCCATAAACACTTCAAGAGATTCCCCGACCATGTCCGAAAATATACTCATCATACATCTTTGGAACGTGGCTGGGGCATTACATAGTCCAAATGGCATTCGCCGAAAGGCAAATGTACCATATGGACATGTAAACGTGGTTTTTTGTTGGTCGTCCGGATGAATAGCAATTTGGTTATATCCCGAATACCCATCCAAAAAACAATAGTACTTTTGACCGGAAAGTTTTTCAATGATTTGGTCAATGAAGGGTAACGGGAAATGGTCTTTGGAGGTAGCGGCGTTTAATTTTCTATAATCGATACAAACTCGCCACCCGGTTACCGGGCGGGTGGCGATTTGCTCACCTTGTTCATCTTTAATTACCTGAATGCCCGACTTTTTAGGCACTACCTGAGTCGGACTTACCCACGCACTGTCCGAAATGGGATAAATGATCCCCGCATCCAACCACTTGATAACTTCTTTCTTTACCACCTCTCTCAGATTCGGGTTCAACCTTCTTTGTGTTTCACGGGTCGGCTTTGCATCCTCACCTGTAATGATTTTGTGCATAACAATGGATGGACTAATACCTTTTAAATCGGCTATTGTCCACCCGATTGCCGCCTTGTGAGCCTTCAACACCCGTATCAACTCCTCCTCTTGAGCTACCTCCAAATTGGAAGCAATGATCACCGGTAAAGTGTCATTCTCCCCCAAAAATACATATTTTAGGTGCTTTGGTAGCTCTTTCAATTCCACACTTGGTGGACATTCCAAGGAAGGCTTTGTACCCGAATCAATTTCCACCGGTAGAGTATCCGTTTGGTGGGTCCATGGCGGTCTTCCTTCCTTTACCGCAAGAGCCTCTTGCTCTTTCTCTTCCTTTTCCAAATCACATGCGTGCACCTGCAAAGACACATCACAAACACAAGACCCCAAAATCTCTTCCTCGAACTCCTTTGGGTCGTACCCGTCTATGAAATCTGCTACAAAACACTCATCACCATAAATGTTAGTACCATTAGTAAAAACATTTAATCTCATCTTTCTATTACTGAATGTCATGTCGACCGTACCATATCGACAATCAATAACGGCATGTGCGGTGTTTAAAAATGGCCGACCCAAAATAACATTTTGTTGTTGAATTGGGTCCGCGGATGAGTAGTCTAGCACAAGAAAGTCCACGAGATAATAAAACTCATCAACTTTAACTATCACATCCCGTACAATACCCCGAGGGAGTTTATGAGACAAATCGGCTAAAACCACCGTTGTCTCAACCCGTTTCAATGGACTAAAATCATATTGGTCGTATAACCCCCCCGGTAAGATACTTACTCCGGCTCCAAGATCCAATAACGCCCTTGCGGTTTGAAAATTTCCTACTTGAATATTTATAAGAGGCGTTCCCGGATCTTGTAGCTTAGGAGGAAGATCTCCTTTCAAAACCGCACTTACCCGCTCCGTCAAGTCAACCAATTTAGGCACTTTTTGTTGCCTCTTTTGGGTACACAATTCTTTTAAAAACTTAGCGTAAGCGGGTACCTGTTTGATTGCTTCAAGTAGAGGAAGATTAATTTTTTACTTGTTTAAAAACCTCCCACATTTCCTCTTTTTGAGGCCCCCGTTTTGAAATGAAAATTTTCTTACCCGAATCTAATAAAGCCGAGGGAAATGGTACTTGACTAGATCCCTCATCCTCATTTTTCTTTTCATTTTCTTTATTAATTTCGGGTTTTTCAAAATTGGGTTTTTTAGAAGAATTAGTAGGTGGTATATTTTCTTCCTCACTATCTTGACCCGTTATATCTTCAACCACCCCATCAACCAAATCCGGTGAAGGATTGGTTTTATATTCTTTCCCACTTCTCAAAACACTTACATGGTGAATGTTAACATTATTACCTCTTGAAGTACCATGAGATGGGTTTACCTTAGTGTCACTTGGTAATTGACCTTTATTCTTCTTCAATTCTGACACTTTGGTTGCAAGTTGACCCATTTGGGTGGTCAAAGTTTGAATTGCCTTATCTCGGGTCTCATCCTTTTGTATGCGAGCATCATCCATTTGGTTCCTCTTTTGCATTTCTGCTTGCATGCTCTTCAACATATCCATCATCTCGTTTCCACCCGAAGACCCCCCTTGTTCTTGACCCGTTTGGTATTGCCTTTGGTACCCATGGTTGTTCCCACTTCTATATCCACCTTGATTGTTGTAAGGTTGGCGTGAACCATAATTACCTTGGTTACCTTGGAAATTTGGGTTTGCTTGATTTGAAGGGTTCCCATAGCGAAAGTTTGGGTGGTTCCTCAACCCGCCGTGGTAAGTGTTAGAATTCATGTTGTTGTAATTTCTACCACCCCCTCCTTGACCTTGAACCGCATGAACTTCTTCATATTGCCCTTCCACCAATCCTTGGCAATTTTCAGCCGCATGACCTATTTCATTACACAAAGCACAAACATCATAAATTTGGTTAGTGGTTTGCACATTACCGTCATCTATTGCGTGCACTTGAGGTCGGGCAATGGCCGGTCGTGCTCTCCTCGATGCTTGAGCTTTTCTTTTTGATCTAGTGGCCATATTCTCCAAAAACTCCCAATCGTCATTCTCGTAATTTGTACCAAAAGTCCCACCGGTAATAGACATTAAATCACGAGCATCTTCGGCACTCAACCCCTCGTGAAAAGCATTCATTAATTCCCACAATTCAATTCCATGGTGAGGGCAATTTTTTATCATCATATTGAAACGCTCAAAAGCCTCATGAAACATTTCACCATGTTGTTGTTGAAAGCTCCTTAACCCCTTCCTAGCATCATTAGTCTTTTAGGCGGTGTAAAATTCGTCTAAGAAAATTTGTTGCATTTCCGCCCAAGTATAAATAGATGTCGAAGGCAAAGTGTAGAACCACTTCTTTGCCTTATCCTCCAAAGAAAATTGAAAAAGTACCAACTTGATATCATCGGCCGAAAAACCTTGACTCCCAAAAGTATTGCAAATTGAGTCATAGGCCTCCAAATGAAAGTAGGGTTCCTCCGTTGCTAGACCCTTATATTTCGGCAAACTTTGCAAAGAATTTGTTCTCACTTCAAAAGTTCTTCCTTGGTTATTGTGAGGAATAACCACCGGTGAAGGGTTGTGAGTAATTACCGGCCTAAAATGCGCTTCAATTCCCCTCGCATGTTCCCTAAGATGCCTTCTTGGTACACCCAATCGACCCCTTGGACGAATAGGACCCATTGGTCTTGGTATATGCCCTTGTGGTGCGAATGGTTGTTGAACTTGTTGTTGAGGCATCGATGGGTGTTGAATTGGCCTTGGAAATTGTGGTTGAACATTTTGTGGTTGAACTTGTTGCAATGGTATAGGGCGTTGCATTGGTGGCCCTTGTGGCCTTGGTCTAATGTGTTGTGGTATGAGTTGTTGTTGTTGTGGCACTCCACCAACATTTGACATCCCTTGAGATTGGCCATGCACATAAGCAAACTCTCCTTGATCACCATCACCCCCATAAGCATAAGCATACCCATCTTCATCATAACCCTCAAAATCCTCATATCCTTCCTCATATCCATCTCCCCCTATACCCGAAGTTTGCCCAAATGGAATGGTCGAGTATTGAAAACCCGACTGGTTTGATGGTCTAAATGTAGAGGTAGTATGGACAACAGTTGAACCTTGTGGTGCTGTATAGGTTGAAGATGATTGTCCTGAAACTGGGAAGAAATGAGTGAGTGGTGGAATCGTAGTTGAAGGGCTAAAGGAAAGACTAGGTTCAACTTGAGTAGTAATCGGTTGTGTGGTGTTGGTTGGTGTAGTATCATGAAGTGGAGTAGGCATTGTAGTGATGTTTGGAATAGTGGTGTTTGGTGAAGGTTGAGTAGATGATGGTATGAATGGTGGTATAAGTTCACCCATAGTGGGTGGTGGTTGTGGTGGATCCATGTATCGAATTGGTGTGATTGGTGTAGTTGGTGTTGTTGGTGAACCGCTGATTCTGTTCTCTCTTAGCAAAATTCTGTTTCCTCTTAACGTTCACTCAATTTCCGGATCAAATGCCAAAGGTGTCACACCCTGGCTTTGCGGAAGCGTGGTTATTTTGGTGTGACTTCTTAATACCATAGCTTAATCATAACAAGCTATATGAAATAAAAACCATGCAAGATCATCCATTAAAAATAAGTTTGAAGAGTAAAGAACCACAACATTGTCTTAACGGATATCACATCCTAACAAACATAAACAGTGTTCAAAAGACACAACACCAACCAGAAATAAACACAGTTTAAGAACTGTGACTCGTCCAGGAAAAAGTCACATCCCTTAAACTCGGATGACCTTGAGACTAATGCAGCGGGAAAACGTGTCATACCGCGCCAGATCCTTTAATTCCCTGAAATACATGTAAGTTGGAAAAATCAACATAATGTTGAGCGAGTTCATGTGTAAGTGAGTATGTAAAATCCTTGTAAGTATAAAAACCCTGGTATGTAGCAAATAAGGAAATAAAGAGATCACCAATGGTTTGCAAGGCCATTGATATGTGTGAAGTGCAAGTAGGAAGACTCAAACCTAGCAAATTTATGCGTCGGGCACAAAGTCACCCCGAGGTCCGTTCTGTTTGGCCTGGGGGCTGGGCTCGCTACACCCAGATAGATCTACCGCTCCTGTCCCTCGGTCCTACAATGAGGATTAATGATCCCAAGTTGCGCCTACCCACTCACATGATCTGTACGTTCTAACCCTCCTTAAGCTAACCATACCATGTGTAAAAGTACTCGTAATCATAGTAACATGTATTTCACCCCCGCAGTTTAGAAAACTGAAAACAGTTAAGAGAAAAAAGGGGACATGAACTCACAGTAATGCGTCCTCGATAACAGCAAATCAAACGCGGTCTGCAACACGACAACCTACAATCGTGCTAATATCTATTAGACGAACGGCCGTGCCTTAGCTTAGAGTTTTAACGTTCTTGGGGAAATAGTTAGACAACTATTTCGTGTTTATATTTCTTGGTTATCGTATAAATAGATTCCTTCCCAAGGATGGGGTATTCGTACATGTATTATGTATTTGGTGACTTAAAGTATTGACAAAATACATTTACAAGTCTCATATTCAACACTTTAAAGTTTTATGTCAAAACTCATGGCGAGGTTTAATTCCGAGAAATAAAGTTAAACATACTTGTTAGAAAAAAATAATTTTTTTTCTAAGTCTTGGCATTTTTAGAAAAATTCGCCAGAATTTCCCCTAGAAACGGGAGTGTCCGTGCTAATACGCACATCTTTTTCTTTTTTGAAATCAACCCATGATCATCAACAATCAACCCTTACGTTTTAACACGCAAAATACTACCCTTGTCGTTTCAGTTTCAATATGTGAAAACTGGACTGTTTTCGGACGACTAAATAAAATACTTAACTTATTCCAAAAATTCCCAAATTTTTGCGGAACGTCATAATCGACCCACAAATTATTGTGTAAAAATTTCGGGGTTTAGTTAATTATCAAAAATTTATAGAAAATCGTTTACCGAACTGTGATCAGATTTGTTACATTCTGATCACAGTTTACGGAAAAATTCTTCAAAAATTCCTTGTAAGTCCGTTTATCGAAATTCCAGTTCGAGGGTCACAAATACATCCGTGACCATCTTTGATAAAAGTTTCAGGGGCTGGTTCGGTTCAGGTTTTAAGTTGTGACTGAAAACGTATGACCCATTTTACTGCAGTTAAAATTAGCCTTAGCTGCTGTCACGAAAACAGACTTTTAAAATAGTAACCGACCTCAGAAAAATACGATTCCAGCGCCATTTTCTTCGTTTTTCGAAAATAGACAATTTAGGCTTCAGAAATTCCGTTTTTCGGTTTATTAAAGTCCGTTTACATCCTGTTGAAGGCGGCTGAAAAAGTACATCAGCATGTTATTTTAAAGTTTAAATGTTATTAAATCGTGTTACAAGTGTCCGATTAACGGGTTTAACAAGAAAACAACTTTTAAACATCAAGTATGATTTAACCAACCCTCAAACCAACAAGATTCCGCTTCATAAATCAGACACAAGTAAACTTTTATGTAGCTTTTATATTCTTTATTTTTGTTTAACATCTACTAGTCTCTTTGATCTATAGTGATTTAACAACAAAACATCCTACTATAAAACATAACTTTGAACAAGATGAACCAAGTGTAAAGAAACTTACAACTAGCCTCTAGCTAGGGACGAAAACTAATGAAGAAATGTGAAGAAAAGATGGTGTAAACGGCTAGAACAAGCTCCTTTGAAACCCCCTTGAAGTTGTAACCTCCATTGATCCTTCTAAGCTTTGAATGAGACTAGATAATGAAGAAGATGAGAATGTTGGAAGGTGGTTGTGGTTTCGGTTATGTGGCAGCCGAATGAGAGAGAGATTAGTGAGGAGAGAGAGTGAATATCTTGAAGTGATGATGAAGATTCATGAACCAAGATCTTATAAGATGTTTCCAATATTTTGTGTAGATCTACAAGTAAAATCTAATAAATAAATACAATATAATCTTGCAAGATATTTGAAGTGTGGTGGAATGATATGTGGGGTCCCTTGGGGGAATTAGAATAGGTTGGGGGGGGGGGGGGGAGGGGGTCTAATTGCAAAATGTGTAACTAAAATGCAAAGGATAGTAAGATTGTAAGTATGAACTTTTATGTGTAGTAAATTGAATTTAAGTGGGTGTTATGGCATACGGAGATCATGACTAGCCAAAAATAATAAAACAAAGTGTCTGCCAAAAATTTAGTGTCCCGGGTAGTGTCCGGTTATACGATTAAATACCGTTCCGTTAAAATGTTTAATTATGCCGAAAAAGTCCTTTATGTATATTTTTGTAACACAAATTATTCCCGGTACTTAGGAAAATATACGGGACAGTTCTGCGATGTTTTTGCACTTTATTAGTAATTTAAAATGCTGAGTTTTGTATTAAAGTGCAGAATTTTGTACTTAAAGTACGTTTTAGGCACATCCGGTCACTATAAACTTCACCTAGTGACGCAGTTCTACAATCCTCACCTCCCTACACTCACTACCAGTGTAGCAATCTATTCCCGGCCCATACTGGTCTTAGAGGCAGTGTCTGCCTGATGCTGATTATGTCAGCATGTTTAATGGGTATCCCGTAGTGTGCTCACTGTGCTTGTTGTGCATCAAGGTTGTCACTGATGTTTGTGTATAAATAATAGAGTGACAGTATAAAATGTGATGCATGAGCATGTATGTATCAGAAATCAGTAAGCAGTTTAATCACAGTTGTAAGCAAGCACAGTAATTAAGCAGTAATTAAATATTAATTAATTCGTACGGATACCTGGTTTGGTGAGGGTAATGCCAAAGGTGATAGCTTGTGAGAGCTCCTAGTACGCATGCACCTGTCAATACCTGCACACTAACACACCCAGCCTAAACCTGAAAAATAACAAACTTAAAAAGAAATAAAATAACACACGTTGCGCACTACTCCCCGGCAACGGCGCCAAAATTTGACGTGATGTCGCGGTCACAATCAAATTTAATTCAATTACTACTAAATAGATAGCGGTAAGTGGGTATCGAACACAGGGAGTTTGTGGAATGTGTGTTATTTGAAGATTTATCTAAGTTACCTAAAATTAAACTAATTGCAAGAAAAGTAAAATTCAAGAGTTGGTTTGATTGGATTGGTTTTAAAAACTAAGAATACTAATTAATTTGCGAAATGAAAGTTGAGTTTGTAAACAATTTGGAGACTAATGACCATCCTAAGTTTCCGGTTTGCTTCAACAATTTGCCATTTCCTCACTTCTTGATTTCGCCAACTTCCGCCATCCTTCTAATCTTTCTAAATCCCTCATCTTGAGCACTTTAACACCTGCACATCAGTTCATCTAGTGATTACCATGTTCAAGCAAATAACCATGTATAGTATGGGATTTTAATCATTTTAAGGCTCTTTAGGGTTGTCCTACGGACCACCCGTCAGTCGCTCAAGAGCTTAATCCATCGTCGTTGCCTCATGTTCAGCTCCTTCTAATTAAGAATGTCTTGGAGACTTTTGTGGTCTGTGAAAACCACACACTTCGTGCCATAAAGATAGTGTCTCCAGATTTTGAGTGCAAAAACTACAACACCTAACTCAAGATCATGAGTGGTGTAGTTCTTCTCGTGAACTTTCAACTGTCTAGACGCATACGCAATAACCTTGCCTCGTTGCATGAGAACACAACCAAGGCCTAAGTTGGTCGCATCACAGTAGACAACAAAATCATCGTTTCCCTCAGGCAGAGATAGAACAAGAGCATCACATAGCTTCTGTTTCAGCGTTTAGAACGCTTCTTCTTGTTTGGGTCCCCACTCAAAAGGCTTATTCTTCTGAGTCAAAGCAGTGAGTGGAACCGCAATCTTCGAGAAGTTCGAAATAAAACGAAGATAATATCCAGCGAGACCAAGAAAAGATCAAATCTCTGTAGGTGTCGTTGGTGTATTCCAATCCTTAATAGCAGCTATTTTGGATGGATCCACATGAATACCCTGCTCGTTGACAATATGTCCCAAAAACTAAACTTCTTTAAGCCAAAATTCACACTTGGAGAATTTAGCAAAAAGTTATTCCTTCTTCAGGAGTTCCAATGTCAAACGAATGTGTTGCTTGTGATCGGCTCGAGACTTTGAATAAATGAGAATATTGTCGATGAACACAATGATGAACTTGTCTAAATAAGGTTTACAGACCCTATTCATTAAGTCCATGAAAATAGTTGGAGCATTCATCAAACCAAAAGGCATGACAGTAAACTCGTAGTGTCCATATGTCGTGCGGAAAGTAGTTTTGGGAATATCTTCTTCGAGTACACGAAGCTGATGATACCCAGAACACAGATCGATCTTGGAAAAATAGCTAGCACCTTGCAGCTGATCAAAGAGATCATCGATTCGAGGTAGGGGATATCGATTTTTGATGGTAAGCTTGTTAAGCTCAAGGTAATCGATACACATACGAAAAGATCCATCTTTCTTTTTCACAAAGAGGACAGGAGCACCCCAAGGTGAATAACTCGGTCGGATGAATCCTTTATCAGATAACTCTTGAAGTTGTTTCAATAATTCTTGCATCTCAGACGGTGCAAGACGATAAGGTGCTTTCGCAATCGGGTTGGCATTGGGTACAAGGTCAATATGAAACTCGACTTGACGGACTGGAGGCAAACCAGGAAGTTCATTAGGAAACACCTCTGAATAATCCCGAACAATTGGAATATCCTGAATACTCTTATCCTTGCCTTTCTCCTCAGTGACATGTGCCAGGAAAGCAACATATCCTTTTCGTAAATAACTTTGGGCTTTCGTACACGACATGAGTTTCAATCCACCAGATGGTTTCTCGCCACGAACTTCCAGAACATCGCCAGACGAAAGAGGAATACGAATAATCTTATCGAAACAAACCACCTCAGCATGATGTTTGGTTAACCAATCCATCCCCATGATAATGTCGAAACTCCCAAGTTGCATCGGCGTGAGGTCAATAGGAAAAAGATGGTTATCGAGGTTCAACTGACAACCACGAATAACAGAATCGAGTACAAGAGGTTTACCAGTAGCAACTTCGACCGATAAGGTTTTCCTCAGTTTAGTTCTAGGTTTTGCAAGTAAAGGCTCAAAAGATAACGAAACAAAACTCCTATCGGCACCAGAATCGAAAAGAATAGATGCAAGTTGATTGTTAACAAGGAACGCACTGTTAACAACCTCGTTGTCAGCTCAAGCCTCGTTTGCATTCAGATTGAATGCTCATCCACGAGCGGGATTCACATTCACGATCGCGTTCGGATTCGCATTTGCATTTAGCAACCTCGGGCAGTTGTTGCGGAAATGACCCATTTCTCCGTAATTAAAACACGAACCAGGTGGGAATCTTGCAGCATTCCCTTGAGCTTGTGCTGGAACCTGAGCAGCCTGATTCTGGCCCAAACGACAAATGTTGGACAAATGCCCAAGTCTACCACACGTAGTGCACTGTTTACAGGCCCGCTGGGTAACATGATGACCGTTGCATCTAACACAGTGAGGTGCGGTACCAGCATATTGCTTTTTTTGCGGGAGGTAGGGCTGGTGGGTTCTGAGGGTTCTGGTTGGTGACAGCAAAGTTCTGGGAAGCCTTGCACTTCCTTGACTTTTTAGAAGACTCACCATGCTTCCTACCCTTACCCTTACCCTTGTCTTGTGCCGAATTGGCTGATTTCTTTTTGTCACCCTTGCGGGTTAATTTACCCTTTCTGACCTGATACTCGGTCAGAGTAGCAGCCAATTCAATTGCTTGACGGACAGTGGTAGGATTACTGCCAGTCACAATATCTTGCACAGAATCGGGTAAACCATCGATATACCTCTCAATTGCCTTCTCCAACGGGGTAACCATCGTAGGACATAACAAACCGAGCTCCTCATATCGATCCATATAAGCACGGTGTTCTCCCCCGTCTTGTTTCAAATCATCGAATTCTGGTTCCAAAGCTCGAATCTCGTGACGGGCTCGGAGCTCTCCCCATGTTTGTGCCATCGCCACATCGGCACCCCTATCATGCATCAGCCCGTTCCACCATGTAAGTGCATGCTTCTCGAACACACTAGATGGAAACTCAACCTTACGCTCATTCGGACATTGCACATGTCTGAACGTGCTTTCCAAACTTTCAAACCATTGCAGGATCGCGGTTGCTCCTTGAGACCCAGAAAACTTCAACGGCTTAGCAGAATTGAAATTCTTGAAATTACACTGAGCATTATTGTTATTATTGTTGTTGTATAATTGGTGGATCTGGGTCACTATGCCTGGAAGCACAGTAGCCATTTGTTGAGCGACAAGGGCTGCGACTTCCTCAGCAGTAAAAGGTTGAGCATCACGTCGATGAGGCATTGTCTAAAAGGAAACATGAGAAACGAGTGAGGTTGACAATTGGAAAAAACAAAAGAGGTATTGAAAACATCGACAAAACACAAGGAAGGCGATCATTCGTTTGTTACCTCGAACAAACAAACAACACGCAGTGACTAATCAAAGTAAATGGGTCAATATAATGCATCGCCCAAGACATGCTCGCCTATAAGTGAACACTCACCCCAAGAGTTCCCAGGTAAGAGTGACTGGTCTGATACTGCGGATTTGTACGAACACTCTAGCCTTAGACAGAAAACTCAGGGTACAGGCATTCACTCTTCCAGTTTGCACGTGTTCACATTATTTAGACCCAAACTTTGACGAGATTTCAAAAACTAAGAGGGTTCAAAACCTTATAATCAATCATCCAAGAACTGATGATTAATTTTCGAAGCGGATTTGTTATTGTGTCCTCGTTGTGGATATCACCTAAGGATAGGTGACGGTATTGTTTTAAAACCTAAACACAAGTAAACTTGCGTTGGGGTCCTAGAAAGTTATAGTCTAGGTCAAAGCATTACTAATAACCTAATTCCCTATAACCATTGGCTCTGATACCAACTCTTCTGTCACACCCCGACTGCGTCAAAACAATGAAACCGCGGCGGAAACGTCGGGGAGTATTGCAACAGAATCATCGTTTCACAACCATGGGAATTAAAAGTTTTGTTTTATTAAATTATTGAGTAATTTACATTGTCTTAAACCAAACAAACAAATTAAACGTCGTCTATTATCATTATTAAGTCACTAAGGCCTTGTCCAGATCCTATATAAACATGCATCCTAGCAACCAACATCACGCAACACGACCTAAAACACATGTAAAAACAAAGTCAGCAAAGAAATGCTGGCGAGCACATAGGTTTTGTGAGAGTATCGGATTCATGGCTCGTTTACATGTTGCAGTACCTCATTAGACTACAAGAGTCTAAAATACAAACCTCGTTTTGAAAGGTGTATTGCAACATAATTAACCAACTCAAATCAAGTTGGTTATAGTTTATAAAATATCACAGCCATGATTCTTAACCCCAAAACATTTGTTTTAGTAAACCAACTCGTAAAATATCTCGTAAAAACTCGTTAATAAAACTCGTATGGTTTATAGCATTTCGAAAACCTCGTTGTGTGACATCGTTTCAAAATCGTTTCCCAAGTGAACTAAATAAAGACACAAAATGTAATATGATAAAAGCACTTATATATAAGATGTACCAGCTGCGTATCTACCATGCTTTTATCATGCTACACCCATCCCATTATCTAATTACCACCCAAAACCAATCGTTTATCCAATTCGTTTATCTCGTTTAAGTCGTTTCAAATCGTTTAAATCGTTTCCGAAATTGTTCTCGTTTTAATTGTGAAACTACTTATGGTCGTCTCGCTAATAACATTCAAACCTTCGTGACTCGACTATCTCGTAACTCGTATTAACAAACCACCAAAGGGTAAGTTAACAATCATCAGATTCGGTCGTTACCTACATAACCCCCACACATAACCACTGGTGTAGTCTGATAACGGGATTTGTCAGATCCTATGGTACCATAACCAAATACTGGTCGGCTTGGTCAATGCTAATGAATGTTATTCGTTATTTAAATACGTCCAACAAGTTCGTTCACATTATCGAAATCATTATTAGTTTAATATAAGCCATGTTAATTGATTTTGAAACCATCGTTAAACTATCGAAATCGTTTTAATACATATGAATCACCCCAAAACAATCGAAAATAGTAAAATAGGGGAACTATGTACTCACATTGAATAGAAGGGCATCCTTGATCTAAAGAACTTAGCGAAGCTCAGGCAAACCAAGGAAATTCAAGTAGTACCTAGTAATCGGATCACTAGTAAATAAATCGACACCTAAATCGAAAGATCGGATAGAATGAGGTTTCGTAAACCAAATGAGTATTGGAACTCATGTGATATGGTTTAACAAAGCCTACATTCTAAATTGGAACCTAACCTAAGTGCTTTCGACCCGTCACGACCCATTAAGGTAGCTTATGCTACTTTAACGCGTCGTTCGCGCAAACGCATGTTCGAGACGTCTAACTAGTCCTATGACAAGTATTATATGCCTAAACATGTTTAATTATGTTGCTTAATCAGTTAAGTGACAAATGTTTAGGTTACATATGCTTAAATCCAATTATGCATGGAAAGGGCATTTTGGTCATTTACCTAAGGCATATAAACTACCTATCATACAACTTAAACTACGTAACCATAAGGTATAACCTTGGAAGGTAATTCCCTATACAACTATGGTCACTAAACATGCTTGGTTGGATCCTAAGGATCGACCAAACGGGTCGAGTTCGAAAGTCTAAGCGGTTAGACCGCTTGACTTACGACTCTAAACAAGCACTAAACTAAACGTGACGAGCTAAGCATGTTAAAGCATGCTTACCTAAGTTAGAAAACAGGTTTTGATAAGAGTAGTTTGGTTGCAAAATATGCATAAATGCGCATTTTGACCGAAACTACGACTCGTCACTACGCCTAGTCGACGTGGTAATCAGTAGCTAAATTTACTAGGGACTATAACTATCGTGATTACGCTCACGTTGCGAAGTTCAAACAAACTTTGCGTTGACCATTGACTGGTCAAAGCCGAAAGTTAAACATTGTTTGACTTTTAAGCTAGGAAAGCGATAAAAGAACGAAGGAAGCTTACAAAGGGTCCTTGCTAGGGAGAACTTGATCTTAAAATCTTAGGTATGAAGTATTATAACTTCAACTTAGAGAATTCAGATCAAGGGTGAGTAGAAATTGTTGGGATTGAACCCTATCAGAGGAACAGATAATTAAAGCCAAAACTGGATCAGAGCAGTGGATCCAGAATAAGCAGATGTTTACATACAAATCTCTCCCCTTGAAAGTGATTTCATATCTGCTGACCTCCTATCTGCTGATCTTACAAAGTGCTGACCTACAACTGCTGCTCAAAGTAAAGATCTGATGAAAGAACTAAAGCCCTGCTGATTCTATCTACTGCCTTGAGTCAAGCACTGCTGATCCGGACAAGTACTGCTGGGTAGTTAACATAGCAGTGCTTGTATAGATCAGAGGTTAGAGTTTGTTAGGAGGTTAGATGTCACTTTCTTGGTGACGTCAGCTAAGATGCTCAGTGGTTTGCAAGTGCCTATAAATAGTTCAGTACTTTGTACTGTTCTATTAGCTCTTTTGCATCATCGTCTTCTTTGCACGAACAAACAACTGAGCTCTGGCTGAGGGGGAGTTTGCATTCATTCATCAATCATTGTAATCGTTATTGAAATAAATTCAATCTTCCGATTCAATGTGAAAAGATGTTTGATCAAAGTATTACTCTCGTTTGATTGTATGCAAAGTTTGTTTTCATCATAATTCCGCTGCACACTCATCCATTCTCATTTTAATTACAAACACAAAATACAATCAGAAATAAACTCAGATCCAACAATTGGTATCAGAGCCTGGATAATCAAATTTGATTTAACAATCATTTTGACGTAAATAGTTCAGCTCATAACAGTTGATACTGATCGTTTGTTCGTTTGTTGAAAAACAGAGCAAGGATTAATCACCATTAAAGTTGATTTCTCAGTGTCTGTAAAACAACAAGAATGACGTCACAATCTTAGGATGATAAAAACAACATCGGCTCGCTTTTTAAACCACCTATGCTAAAAAGAAATGAGTACAACATCTGGCAGAGGAGGATGGGTCACATCCTCGCTCAACAAAGCACAGGGTGTTGGAGGTCTATCATCTTTGGTCCTCATGTTCCCACAGTGCCAAGCATTGAAGATGCTAAAAAGTTCGTTCCAAAACCAGTTGAAAATTATACCGAAACCGACTATCAAAAGTTCGAACTAGATGCTAAAGCTTTTAGCATCATAGCATCAGCGCTGCCCAATGAGATATATGCTGGACTGTTACACTGTAACAGTGCCAAAGAATTATGGGACGCACTTAAGGAACAATTTGGGGGAACCGAAGAAGTCATAGAAAACAATAGGGAAATCCTGAACCAACAGTATGAAACATTTTGTCATGTTAGAGGTGAATCACTGACGCAACAATTTGAGCGTTTCAGTTGTCTCATCAGTGAACTGAGGCTTGTTAATACCACTTTTACAAACTCAACTCAAAATAGCAGGTTCCTCAGGTCACTGCCAGAAAAATGGGACACCATAGCCTTTGTCACCCGAAATTCACCTGAGTTCAAGGATCTGACCTTGACCCAACTCCATGGTCGACTCCTGACCTACGAAAGGGTGTTGAACCAGAAAAGGAAGTTACAAGAGTCAGGAAAAGCCGTTGATGATTATACATTCGGTAACACTGCTCTTCTGGGTCAAGAAGAATCTGGGAGCAGTGGTAAGGATCAGGGTTATGATCATTTCATTGACATAACTGCTGGAGCAAATTTTAACAACCCTGATCCTCACTCTGCTAGTTATGCATTCACTGCAAACGAAAAACAGATGTCAGACAATTTATGCTTTGAACTCAATGATTTGCAACATTTTGATCCCACTGACTTAGAGGAAATGGACATCCTGCACCAACTGGCTTTGCTAAGTGTTAGAACTAGCAAATTTTACAAAAGAACAGGGCGAAAATTCCCAGGTTTGCATGGGAATCTAAGGGTTGGGTTGGATAAATCAAAAATCAAGTGCTACAAGTGTAATAGGTTGGGACATTTCGATAGGGAATGTAGGAGTCAAACTACTGGTCCTATAATTACTCATCCTAGCTCAAATCCTAGACCTCAAAACCAAAGCACTTTGCACTATGCCCAGTATGCCCCAGCAGCTCAAGTGAACACTGCTCACTATGCTGCTGCCCCTGTGCCAGTGCACTATGTCCAAACTACTGTTCCACAGATCCAATATGTTCAAACCCCTGTTCCCCAGGCACAAGTGCAGCCTGCACCTCAAACCACTGCTCCAGCAGCAGTACAACCAGATCAACAAAGTTTTTTCACTCAAGGGTTTGTTGACTGGAGCAGTATACCTGAAGACCTTAGTGATGAAAATTTTGCACTCTATGCTTCTAATGATTCTTCTCATAATGAGTTTTGTTTGATGGCATTAGAGTCAATACAGGAGGGGGTTGAAACTGAAGAGGAACAGCTGAGTATTGAAACAGTGGATGAGGTGATTGAAGCAGTGGTTACTGTTGTGGCTGGTGAACTACTGTTGGGAGAAAGTTCAGGTACCCTGATTGAACCACTGACAGATCCATGGTCCGAAGAGGACAAAGAAGAAAAGAAGGAAGAAAAGGCTGGTGAAAAGAAGGTGATAGCTGATGATGAAGAGAATCATCAATGTGATTGTGCAATGATGGCTGCTGCCAAGGTATCTCCTCAAGTTCTAGAAAAACTGTGTTCTGACAATTGCATTATTGCTTTTGCTAACATCAAAGAGGTGAATGAAAACCTTCGGGATAAAATCTTAACTGATGAAGTCAAATTTGAAAGATCTTTAAAAGAACTTAAAAACAAATTGACTGAAAAGAAAAAAAAGATCAGCAGTCTGAAAGAAGAACAAAGCATAAACAAAACTCAACTCCAAACTATGGTAGAAAAATACCAAGTTTGCAAAAAGGAGTTAGAGTCCACCCAGATCACATGTGAGAGATGGGTGGAATCATGCAAAGGGTATGAGGTTATGCTTGAAAAACAGATAAAAAGCAATGTGAAATTTGGGGTTGGTTATAGAAAACATGATGATGAAAACATTGCTTTTGGAAAATCTGTTCAAACCACTGATGTAACCACTGAGTTCATCCCCACAAACAAGAATGGCCAAGAAGTGAAAATCTCTGACAAACTTGGTAACAAAATCACACTTGACAGACCAATGGGATCCTCTACTTTTGAGGAGCTTGAAGATTATCAGTTTAAACCAAAATGGTCTGATGAGTGTGATATTCTTGAAAATTTCAAGCCAATGGACTTTACATCAACTGATGGTGTTAAAGCTCCAAAAGCTAAAGTCATACCTCTCAAGGACATCCCAGCAGTGGTTAAAACCTCTGCTGCAAAAGAGTCTGACAAGAGAAAGAAGAAAGAAAAAATTGACAACTTGTTTTGTGAATTCTGTGAGAAAAGGAATCATCTAACAAAAGATTGTTTCCACTTAAAAGCTTATGATTTAAACAGAACAAGTGTCATTGTCTCAGCTGAAAGTTGCATTGTTTGTGGCAAAACAAACCACAAAACTCAAGCATGTGTGTATCTCAAAAACTTTGATGTGAAAAAGAATGAGTACATTGCTAAAACATCCTTGAGTCCATCATCATCATCAACATCTGTAAAATTCACCAAGAAACAACCACTGTTTGTGCCAGTTCAAACAGCTGTCACAAAACAGCTGAACCAAACATCTGTCAAAAGAGATGTTCAGGTTACTGATGCACCCCCTGCCAATCAGTTCAGAAAAGGCAAGGAAAAACAGTCTTACCAAAGGATTCCACACGTTTATGAGGCCTACAAAAGGCCCTCTAAACCTAAAGTGAATAGGCATCCTTTTGGTTACCAGCAGATGATTGGTCAAGATCCACAACAGTGGTTAGAGAAACACTGTCCTAAAACAGTCCAAACCCCTGACCTAACCACTGTCCATCATTCTGCATCCATCCCAAACACTGTTGAGACCCCATCCAAAGCCTTGTTGGCTTTGGAGACCTTAATGAACTAATCCTTTTACTTCATGTGCAGGGAGCTTCTGCATGCTTTGATAGTCTTTGGTATGTAGATAGTGGAGGCTCCAGGCACATGACAGGATGTAAAGCCCTCCTCAAAGACTTTAAAATCCATGGAGGGGGTGATATTTCCTTAGGGAATAATAGTAAAGGGAAAGTTCTAGGGTCTGGTACAGTGCAGTCTGGAAATGTAAAATTTGAAAATGTCAATCTGATAGATAATCTAAAATTCAACCTTCTGAGTGTATCACAAATGAGTGACAAAGGGTTTGGGTCATTCTTCACAAAAGATTGTTGTAGGATTGTTGGACCAGAAATGGTCAAAAAGATTGAAGCAATAATCAAAACTGGTCAAACTAAACTTGTTGCTCAAAGAAGTGGCAATGTTTATGTTGTTGACATGTCAAAAGAGTGTCCCAGAGCTGATGCCTGTCTGTTCTCAGATGCCTCTAATAAAGAGACAGAACTTTGGCACAGAAGGATGGGGCACACAAATCTTAAGACAATCACTGAAATTTCAAAAAATGGGTTGGTGAGAGGCCTACCACAAAAATTGTTTTCATGCCCTGAACATTGCATCTCCTGTTTAAAAGGAAAATAGCATAAAAGTTCTTACAAGTCCATTGAAGAGTCCAAAACAACCCAGTGTTTGCAAATGCTACACATGGATTTGTTTGGCCCAGTTCAAGTCATGAGCCTCGAAAAGAAAAGATATTGTTTGGTTATTGTTGATGACTTTTCTAGGTTTACATGGACTTTCTTTTTACACTCAAAAGATGAGACTGCATGCATTTTGCAAGACTTTGTGACACAGGTTGAAAAGCAATTTGACCTTCCAGTGAAAAGCTTCAAGAGTGACAATGGCACAGAATTCAAAAATAAGGAGTTGGATGCCTTCTGTGTGAAGAAAGGGATTGTAAGGCAGTACAGCATCCCTAGAACACCAGAGCAAAATGGGGTAGTGGAAAGGAAGAACAGAACTTTGATTGAGGCTGCCAGAACCATGCTTTCAGATTCAGGTTTGCCATTAACTTTCTGGGCAGAGGCAGTAAACACTGCTTGCTATGTACAGAACAGAGTTTTAATAAACCCCAGGCACAAAAAGACTGCTTATGAAATTCTGTTTAAAATCAAACCACTGATCTCATATTTCAAAGTGTTTGGCTGCCCATGCTTTATTTTGAACTTAAAAGATTCCATTTCAAAATTTGCAGCCAAAATTGATTGTGGTTATCATCTGGGATACTCAACCACTGCCAAGGCCTACAAAGTGTTCAATACACGGACCAAGGCAGTGGAGGAGACTTTGAATGTTAAGTTCAATGAACTTTCATCAATGAAAATCCCAGCAAATCCTGCAGATCTGTTTGATCTTGAAAAATTTACTTTTGAAAATACTGTTGTCAAGACTAACAGTGCAGGTCCATCAGAGGATACAACACCAGACTATGGGTATGAAATCATCATCCCTCAAAGGTCTGCCACAAAGGGAAAAGCACCAGCTGTTCAAAACAGTTGTCAAAGCTCAACCACTGCTACTTCAACAGTTGTTGACCAAAGTAGCCCATCCACCACTGCTTCCACATCCTCAAACACTGCTGACAAAAGTCCTCAAACAGTGGATAAAAGTCAGCAGATGTCCACTTCATTACCTCCTATTCCACCTCCTTTTGAAGCCACTGCTGGATCATCAAAGTCCCCAGCAGTGGTTAGCTCAGATGATACACATTTGCAGCCTTCACCAACAAATGCCATCATACCATACCAAGGAGATTTAATCTTCTTGAGATCTCATCCACCTGATCAAATCATTGGCAACATAAATGAAGGGGTGCTCACAAGAAGCCAAACCCAAAACATTTGTCTTTTTGCTGGTTTTCTATCACTCCATCAGCCAGTCAAGTACCAAGAGGCACTGAAAGACAACAGCTGGGTAGAAGCCATGCAAGAGGAGCTCCAACAGTTTAAAAGACAACAAGTATGGGAGCTTGTACCACTGCCAGAAGAGGTTAGTCCCATTGGCACAAAGTGGGTCTTTAAGAACAAAACTGATGAAAGGGGTATTGTTGTCAAGAATAAAGCCAGGCTTGTGGTTCAAGGTTACAGACATGAAGAGGGGATTGATTATGATGAAACATTTGCCCCTGTTGCAAGATTGGAAGCCATTAGATTGTTCCTGGCCTTTGCTGTCAACCACAATATGAAGGTGTTTCAAATGGATATCAAAAGTGCTTTCCTTTATGGTACAATTCAAGAAGAGGTGTATGTTTATCAACCTCCAGGTTTTGAGGATCCATTTTATCCAGATCATGTCTACAGGCTGAACAAAGCTCTGTATGGCCTGAAACAAGCACCAAGGGCCTGGTATGAAACTCTTTCCAACTTCCTACTCTCAAATGGTTTCAAAAGAGGTACCATTGATAAAACACTGTTTCTAAAATGGAGAGGGAAGGATTTAATGATTGTCCAGATTTATGTGGATGACATTATTTTTGGAAGCACATGTAACTCAATGTGTGAGGAGTTTAGAGAACTCATGACAGCTGAGTTTGAAATGAGTGCAATGGGTGAGCTGCAATGCTTTCTTGGTCTCCAAGTTCAGCAATTGCAAAATGGAACTTTCATTCATCAAAGCAAATATGCTAAGAACTTTTGACCAAATTTGATATGAATGATTGTAAACCATGCAGCACACCCATGGCAACAAATAAGCTGGTCATGTCTGATGAAAAAGATGAGCTGATTGACCAAACACTTTATAGAAGCATGATTGGGTCTTTATTGTACCTAAATGCATCTAGACCAGACATCATGTTTGCAACATGTGTCTGTGCAAGAAGTCAATCAGCTCCCAGGAAATCAAATCTCATTGCTGTAAAAAGGATCTTCAGATACATAAAAGGTGCTCCCACACTTGGTATCTGGTATCCAGCTAATGGGAACATCAAGCTTTCAGGTTTTTCAGACAGTGACTTTGCTGGATGTCACACCACAAGGAAGTCCACTTCAGGAGGGTGCCAGTTTCTAGGTGATTGCTTAGTTTCATGGCAAAGCAAAAAGCAAGCAGCTGTTTCAACATCCACTGCTGAAGCTGAATACATTGCTGCTGCAAGCTGTACAGCCCAACTCCTGTGGCTTCAAAATCAGTTGCTGGATTTTGGTATCACTGCCTTAAAGACACCACTCATGTTGGACAGCCAGGCAGCAGAAAATATCATCAAAAATCCAGTTTCCCATTCAACCACCAAACACATCGACATCAGACATCACTTTGTGAGGGATTGCTATGAAGAAGGTTTGATTTCTCTGCATCATGTCCCAACTAAAGACCAGCTGGCAGATGTGCTCACAAAAGCACTTGATACTGCCACTTTTGAAAGCTTGGTCTCTAGGATTGGGATGCTGAACATGGAATAACAAGCAACATCTTGTTTTTTCTATGAATAAAAGCAACAAAATGTTTTCAGAAAATCAAAAATCCATCCTTAAAAATAGCTAACAATGAAATTTTCATTAAAATCCTTAAAAGTCTGCCATAACCACTGATTGTTCAAAAGTCTGCTCTACTTCAAAAGTCTGTCCACTGCTGAAAGTCAACCCCTGTTCTCTCATTTCTTTGATAAACTCTGTTGTTCAAAAGCAGTGTCTTATCCACTGATATACTATCCACTGATAGTGAAAATCATCCACTGCTTTCATACCACTGGCTTCATCAGTCACTTTCATAAAAGTACTGTCCTTCACTTTCACCAGGAGTTGTCACGTGGGTAGTACATAGTGGTCAGACCTTTTGTAACAGCTGCCACGTCAGCATTCACTTCCTTCTCTATAAAATCCCCCACTCACCACCAAAACAGGGCACTAAAACAGGGTTTTACTGTCGAATTGAATTCTTAAAAATTCTCTTCTCAAAGCAGTTTTTCATCTCATTTCTTCACAAATTTCTTCGATCATCATCTTCAAAATGACAAAATCGAAGTCATCTTCAAAACCCTCATCCAAATCTTCATCGAAAACAGCCTCTCAAAAGGCAATTTCCACTGAAATTCCATATAAACCATCCCACAATCTCCTGGGTCTTCTCACTAAACCAGGAACCAGCAATGTTTTCGATTCCATCATTGACACCATGGCAAAATCAAAGTACAAAACTTTGTTCACCGTCGATGTACCAATCTATTTGGAGACCCAAAGGGAGTTTTGGAAGAATGCAACCCTTGAAAAACAAGGAGACATTGCAACCACCATACACTCTTCTATAAAGGGTAAAGCTGTCCAAATCACGCCAGAATCTATTTCAGAGATCTTTCAACTCGATAATCAAGAAGGTAAAATTTCTTTCACTAAAAACGAGTTGCAAACTGACTTCATTGAAAAAGGGTATGAGGCCACAATGATGAAGAAACTTACCTTACAAAAAGGTTATTTTCCTTCTGCAACCAGATTTTTATTTCATACCCTCCTACTATGTGTTTCAAATAAAACCACTTCTTTTAATGAAATCCCTTTAAAGATTCAAAATCTGGGATATGCAATTCTTCAAGAAGAAACTTTTAACTATTCTCGGGAAATTTTTAAAGATTTGGTTAATAATGTTGAAACAAAATCATTCTTACTGTTTCCAAGGTTTTTAAGTTACTATTTTGAAAAGAAATTCAGTAAGGATGATTTAGCTGCAATAAACCAAGGTGATTCTACTCAAATAAACAGTTTAACAACTGAAACTTTTTCAAGAATGTTAGCACCTTGCAAAACACAAGCAGAGGTGCCTGAGCAGATTTTAGCAGTTACAACTGCTCCTCAGGTATCTGCTGCTGAGCCCACTGCTCAAGGTGATCAAAGCAGCCGACCAACTGTTTTGAAACCCACACCTACAATCACCAAAAAGCCTACAAAAAGAAAAACTCAAAACCCCCCCAAACCAATCAAAAAGGAAACTCTGGAGGATGAGATACCAGAGCAAATGCCTGTGACAACACAAACGTCACAAGAAACCACTGCTGCTTCTTCCTCACAGCAGTTGGTACAAATATCTCAACCAATAACTGAAACTCCTCCTGCTTCTTCACAAAAAGAACAGGTTGTACAAATAGGGTCTCCACATCATGATGCTCTGGAAACACTTGTTTCTATCATCCACAGCTCAATACCCGGGGCAAATCCACTTTCTACACCACCCATCACATTCACAATTCCCCCACCAACTAAACTACTGTTGGATGCAATTGATTTGAACCAGGCACTAACCAGTCCTTCTCACTCACTTATCAATGAGAATATACCTCAACAACTGACTGGGTCTGATGTATCAATCTTTGCTAACCCACCAACACAACCTGAGGAGGTTACACCCCTTGAGTTACAAGTAACTCTTGGTGGTAGTCCAAGTGAAGCAGCCACTACAACTGTTGAACCCACTGGTTTACAGTTGGACAGTGGTTACATTAATAAGACTTCCTTGGAGGCAATTCCTTACATAGCACCTCTGCCAACCACCAGTGGATTTATTTATCCTACTGGCAACATCAAAAGGTTGTCAAGTGTTGAAGGAAGAAGACCCCAGTACCAAGAAAAAGGGGCATCAGTGGTTAATGTTTGGAGTACACTCCCTACATCAACTACTGATAAAAGCACTGCTAGTGGGAAATCAGATGATCCCATTAACTTGGGTGATGGTTTAATGTACCAGAAATTGACGGAACTCAAAGATAACTCTGTTGCAGAACTCAAAGATATGCTACAACAAGTGTTACAAGTACAAAAGGTACAATCAACTGCTGTTCCATCTCAAGCACCTGCTCCACAAAAGGCACCTGCTACAAATGAGCTCTGGAATTTGTTTCAACCTTTTCTCCATCAACAAGCACAATTAGCAGCTCAGCAACATGAAAAACATGTCCAACAACGGAGAAATGCAATGGAGTCAAGGTTCAAGAATACTCAGGCTGATCTAAAGGCTCTCAAAACTCAGATCCTGCACCCCACTGGCACTGCCAAAAAGGCTCTCAAAACTCAGATTCGCTTCATTTATCAACTTCCCCCAGATAATGCCAAAAAGGGGGAGAAAATTAAGGAGTGGAAAAAGAAGGGAATAGAGGATGGTCTCTACATTGAACCAGAAAATGCAAACATGACCAAACAAATCCCTTTGCCAGATGGAAGCAAGAAAATTGATGTGACCACAAATGCACTGGCAGAAGCAGTTGCAAGTGTAAAAAGGGATAGAGAGGCCAAAAAGAAAGCCAGGGTGGATTATCCGGATCAGGGTACTTCAGGATCAAAAGATGATGAAAATCTTGTTGATGAAAAGAAGAAGCCTACAAGAAGAGTAAGGCTACCCAAATCCATTCCAACCAGACGTTCAAAGTCTGCTCCAAAACCACCACCTAAAACAGCTGTTGTAACTCCTGTTGTATCAACAACTGTTGGTACTTCAGTGGTTTCAACATCTGCTCCAACTTCAACACACACCACTTCAACACAAACCAAATCCACTGCCTTACCACCATTACCACCAAAAACAAAATCACCTCCTGCCAAAAGGCAGAAGACAGTAGTTGTTAAAACATCTGCTGTAATGACAACAGTGGTTGGAACACCAGTTGTTTCAACAACTGTTAGTCAATCACAAACCACTATCACTGCATCCACCACCACTGTTCCATCCAAAACATCATCAGCCTTTCCTCAAACAAAGAGGAGAAGGCTAATTCTCAAAGATGATGACACTTCACCACCACAAACATCTTCAAAATCTTCAGCTCTTGTCACAATACCAAAACTTGTTCCTCTCTCTTCAGTTCCAATGTACAAGCCCTTACCTCCTGCAGGTGTTCAATTTCCTCTTGAACTAGCAGCTGTTAGAGAAGAAATAAAATCTTTTTACTATGAGGATGACCCTGCCAAAAGGAGTTTGCCATCAATAAAAGGATATCCTTGGCCTAAAATTGTTGATGAGTATTTGAAAATCAAGGCCAAGCAAGCAGAGGATATCTCAAAAAGAAATACAAAAGGGAAATCTGACAAAGAAATTTCAAGAAATCTTCAATATCTGCTCACACAGGTCAGATCCCTAGAACAATTTGCAAAAAATGTCAGTGAACAAATTTCAGAAAGAGCAGCTGAAACTTTGAAGAAAGACTACATTGAAAGCATCATGGCTCACAAGAAGTACAAAGGAGAGAGATACATGTACAAAGAGTGGATTGTTCCTGAGCTTGAAAATGAAGCAGCAAGAATTCAAGACATGATAAAAAGGAAAGTCACTCACACTCCTCCTGACTGGGCAAAGTTTAAAAAGAATGTACCTGACAAACAGGTAGAACTGAAAAGAATGAAAGAAGAACTGGTTGCTGCTGAATATGGAAATAAAAGACAATTTGCTAGATGGAAAGAAGATGTGGTCAGGATCACCTACAAAAGGTTGGAGGAATTAAGAAAGAAAGATCCAAGAGTTCCTCAAAAGCCTGACTATCCTGAAGCAGAGGTTTCAAAAAGACCATCAAAGCTGCAAATCAGGAGAGCCACTGCTCCAACTGGTGCTGCCATCTATAAAAGAAGGAAACACAAACAGTTGGGAGGTGAAACCATCCAAGAGATGATAAAAGGAGATGACCTTGTAAAAGAGGGCATAAAGAAAATGATCATAGACACTCTTGGTTTGGATCAAACTGCAAGTACTGCTCAGCCAGTTATGAATAGGCCAGCCTCACCAAATTCTTCTGCAAATAAACATCTCCCAAGAAACCCACCAGGCTCAAAAATACAAAAGTGGGAAACTGACAAACAGACCTGCGTATTGACTTTGCTCAGGTCTGATGGAGAAGTGGAGAAAATATCAAGGGAACAAGCTCTTGGCCTGAGTCTTGAAGATTTGCAGGATCTCCTTGATCTTCCACTTAGTAGGGATGATGAAGATACAGATACCCTAGACTTTGAATTACAATTTAAAGGTCAGATAAGGGAACTGTTGATGAGGCAATAAAGAATTCCACAATAATGAAGAGTTTTGGCATTATCTGTTCCAGGGGGAGATTGTTGGGATTGAACCCTATCAGAGGAACAGATAATTAAAGCCAAAACTGGATCAAAGCAGTGGATCCAGAATAAGCAGATGTTTACATACAAATCTCTCCCCTTGAAAGTGATTTCATATCTGCTGACCTCCTATCTGCTGATCTTACAAAGTGCTGACCTACAACTGCTGCTCAAAGTAAAGATCTGATGAAAGAACTAAAGCCCTGCTGATTCTATCTACTGCCTTGAGTCAAGCACTGCTGATCCGGACAAGTACTGCTGGGTTCACAGCAGTGGAAAGTTGCAGTAGCTGATCTATAGTCTGTTTTGTAATATAATGTAATAGCAGTAGTTAACATAGCAGTGCTTGTATAGATCAGAGGTTAGAGTTTGTTAGGAGGTTAGATGTCACTTTCTTGGTGACGTCAGCTAAGATGCTCAGTGGTTTGCAAGTGCCTATAAATAGTTCAGTACTTTGTACTGTTCTATTAGCTCTTTTGCATCATCGTCTTCTTTGCACGGACAAACAACTGAGCTCTGGCTGAGGGGGAGTTTGCATTCATTCATCAATCATTGTAATCGTAATTGAAATAAATTCAATCTTCCGATTCATTGTGAAAAGATGTTTGATCAAAGTATTACTCTCGTTTGATTGTATGAAAAGTTTGTTTTCATCATAATTCCGCTGCACACTCATCCATTCTCATTTTAATTACAAACACAAAATACAATCAGAAACAAACTCAGATCCAACAGAAATGGAAGGAGGGCATGCCTATTTATAGTTTTCGGTTCATCGTTGAGATCATTTCTTGCTAAAGAGGGAAAGATCTTGGCCTTACATGTGGGCTAATGTTTTAGAAACCATGGGGACTTGTAAAACTAGCAAAAATCAGCAGATGGTATTCAAAACAAGGGTTTAAAACCATCAAAATCAAGTCCCAAGTCCAGATTCAATGTTTCTGATCTGCAACTCTGTCGCGGCCCGCGTAATAGTAAGGCCAGGCTTACGCGGCCCGCCTTGAGTACTTTCCAGAAATTGCAATTTAGCCCCTTCACTTGAGAAACTTGTGTTTTGATGCATATTTGACACGTTTAAGCCCCATTATCCTCATTTCAAGGATCTAAAATGAAGCTAAAGTATAGGGAACTTAAAATATGCTCAAAAACATCTCGGATGTCGGATCGTTTGGTCGTACGGTTGCGTTTTTTGGTTAATTACGACGGAAGTCGTAACGAACGCAAAAACGATCTAAATTAAGCGACGAATGATGTTTTATCATGCCAATCACTAAAATTAAATATTTTAATGATTACATAAATTTTTGGATGTTCGGATATATTCAGAACGTAAGATATGCGCGAAAATGCAAACTTGTGCAATTTTTGACGCTTTTAGTCCCTATTGATCAAATAAGTTTATTTTTGCGCACCAAACACCTCAAATCCTATATCTAGGCTATGTAAAGGATATTTAGGGCATGTTTAACTTTTTATCAAGTTCCAAAACGTCCGTTACTGAACAAATCGACATAGTTTCACAGTTTGACACAAATAGTCCCTACGATCGAATAGACTTGTTTTCAACACACCAAACCATCCAAGACTTATTTCTAAGTTATGTAAAGGTTATTTAAGGTATGTTAAGCCTATGTCACTATTTCGGAGTGTTTGTCGCATTAAACTGACTGCGTTTACGCACCAGTTTGCGTAAAACTTTCTAGAAAGCGATTTAAAGCTTGAAATCGGAATCGAATGAAATCGTAAAATTAACAAACACAAGTACACACATAATAACACCAAAACACATTGTTTTATTAATAATTAACATTGTTTTAAATTGTACATCGATTACAGAGCACAGTTGTCACAAACACTCATTAGACAGTGTTATGGAACCCCGTGTAATAGTAACGGATAGAGATCGCGCCCTAATGAACGCATGTGCAACCGTGTTTCCCAGGGCTAGACATTCATTGTGTAGATGACACTTACAGCAAAACATTGCCAAACATTGCAGGTCAAGCTTTAAAACCGAAGAAAGCTGGGAAAGGTTTCTTTTCAAGTGGGGTAAGCTAATTAACTCAATGACCGATCTTGACTACAACTATTGGTACGAGCGAATACGATCAAAATTGCCTAGCAAAAAAAGCGACGGTAAGTTTTATATTATTTTTGTTTAATAATCCTACTTATTTGACTTGTCTTAAGTGCACTTGACTTTGATTACAGAGATTATGGACTATTTGTATTCAAATTGGTTACAACCATATAGAGACCGGCTTGTTTCGTTCTAGAGCGACCAACATCTGAACTTCGATCAACGTACAACGAACAAGGCAGATGGTCAATATGCCCTTTTGAATCATTACCTAGGCGACTCTAATTACACACTGGATAAAGTGGTACCTCTTATTGATAAGCTCATAAGAAACAAGGTGACAGAAATAAAAAGCAGCATTGAAGGAAGCAGGAGCCGATCATTGGGTCCACATAACAAACCAATATTTGATCTCCTACGAAAGAAGGTTTCACATGCCTGCCTAGACTTGATATCCGTCGAAGTAAATGCTATAGAAAACTTAAAGTTATCTAACGGTACATGCGCGTGCCGTTTGCATACAAGCTGTCGGTTGTCGTGTGCGTGTCGGTTGCAACCGTATACAACGAATGGTAATAAATTATTCGACCAACCACATTTTATAATCATAGCATTTCATCACGCAAAATCTTATTCACGTTTTATGTTGTTTGTTGGTATGTTTCTTAGGTCAAATGATTCCGTTGGAGTTGATAGACCCCTTTTGGAAAAAGTTAAATTTGGACTCCATACTGAAACCGAACGAGGAGGAGTGTTTCGACTTAGATGACAAACTTGCGCTTCTCAAACAACATTTAATGGCCCAGCCGAGAGAAGTCAAGAAAAACCTAGTTCAAAATATGATGGATTTGGTATAACTCAATAAGACAAAGCTTAAACAGCCAGTTGTGCAAAAAAACACATGGGGTCATCCAAGTTTAAAAGCTCAGCAACAAAGGAAGGATGATTCGTTTACGGAGCCTCCAAGACACAGCTTTTTTACATTGGCAGACGCGTATTGTGATTCACCCCTTGGGTTTGGCACACAAGAGTCATTCAACGAACCTACCAGGCACAACTCGTTTATCGAGTCACAAAGTTATTGTGCTGTAACACCTTGGTTCTTTGGCGAGATTGCGAAAGGTGCTAAGAATTCGAAAACAAAAAAGAAGTTTGCAAAATCAACGGAAGAGCGACCACACTTACCTTTGCTGCCCGCCGCACAACTTAATATTTTCATGCACTTCAAACCGTTCATTCCACATTGCTTCTATCTATACCTCAGTCACATACAAAATGTGCAGGGTGATGGTAATTGTGGGTTTCGATCTATAGCGGTTGGCTTATTGCTTCATGAGGGGCAGTGGCCGTCAATACGACGGGAGCTTGTGGCAGAGTGCAACCGGTACTACGACTTATGGAAAACAATAAATGAACCTGTGTTTCAGGATGTTCTGCAGTCATTAGATTGGTCTTGTATAGGCACAGCACCTGGCGATAAGTG